>JAHNZQ020000308.1:5168062-5217504 GCA_019155205.2 Gracilaria vermiculophylla
GGTATCCTGTCCTTCTTTGTGAGGCTACAGGTCCACACGGTGCATAGCAATACTCCTGAGGTGTTCCCGTTTCCTTACGGCAGTATCCTTTCCTCCTCTGGCGTAGGGGGTGGCAGTATCCTGTCTTTCTCTGCCCGGGATCACCTTAGGTGTTGATAGAGAGAACCTCTCCTGTACGGAAGAATAACTTTGAAACGCAGCTGCGGGGAGCAGCTGCGCGGTTTGTGAGCAAACCTCCGCACGGATAACATCTGAGATCACCTCGAGGAAGGAGTTGGAATCCAGCAAAGCATCCACAGCACGGTGAGCACTCTCCGTTGCGATGTCCTCCACAAGGGCGTGGCGGCGTGCTCCGAAGTGGGCTTCAACACCTGCAGGTATTCTTTCGACCAGCTCTTGTGAGAGCCAATCCGTAAGGCGCGGGGCCAGCGACTCCAGGAGGGAGTTAGCCTCCGGGTGTTCCCGTCCCTGCAGCTTTTAAGGTGGCGGCTGCGATGCCGTGTGCGGTTATTCAACCTCCGCATCGGCGTTCTCCAAAGATGTCGCGGGGGATTCCGCTTGCCTCCGATCATGCATTCTCATAAGGCGATTCCTGAAACGCTCCACAGAGGAGCCAGGATTCCGAAGGAGACTTTCAGGTTCCTCCAGTGTGGCGGCCATCTCTTGGGGAGCGCTGCGCGTGCTGCGCCCACCGACGGAGTCGATTGCTTGAGGATCCTGTAGGGGGGTTTCCATAGGGGGTTCTGAGGGGTCCATAGAGGAGTAGGTGGGGGGTGATTTTCTTCTACTTCCAAATCATTCTAAGGAAGAATTCCACCGTTGGGGGTCGGTCGTTGCAAACTAGAACACGGTTCTGCTGCGACTTGTGCGAATCCTTTAGGAACTGTGACCTTCTAAGTCGGGAAATCAGTTGTGACACTGTCAGCCCTCCTCTCGAGGTAGTAAAGCACAACGTCCGTTAGGAGTTTTTGTTGACTTCAAAGGCACGTGTTCCTAAAGGTGGTCTCCGGTATCCGCTGTCGGGAGCCGGGGGAATTCTTAAAGGGGGTCCGTAAACACCAAGCGGAGGGGGAGGTTCACTGGGCGGACAATGCTCCTACAGGCGCTGCTATGATGCGACCTGGGGATCGGCGGCTTAGAAACCTGCGTTGATCGACAAGAGACTCCAACCGGTAAAGTAGATGAAGACTCAAGGGTGCTTGTCTTTACTTCCCCAAGGGTGGAGCTCAACCGGCAGATTAAGTATCAAGCCGGGAGCTCCCCTCGGCTGGTCTCACTACTGTAGTAATTATCTGCATAAATAAACTAAAACGAATTTAAATTCTACCGTCTCTCAAGGATACTGTAGCGCACGTGGGCGGGATTATGCACCACGTGGCCCAGCTAATAAAATACGAGCCCTCCTTAGGAATATTATACTTTAAGGCCAAATCATCCTATTTCGGTAGGAGCCACTGTACTACAAATACGAGCCCACAGGCGAGAATACTCCAAACAACCGGCGTGCACTCCACTATTCAATTATTTGCTATTGTTTGGTTCTTGTTTCTATGGCAAGCCTTTTATTATTCAGCGGGATAATACACCAGTGCACACTGCGTCATCAAATAAAGCTTGCAATATGCTTCAGATGGATCTGTTTTAGAGTGGCTAACACGCTCTACATCACTAAATGCGATCAAAAACGTTTGGGAATTGCCTGCCAGGAATGTTTATGCACATATAAGGCAGTGTCAGACAGTTTTTTGAACTGAGAAACTGTATTAAGAATTGCCGGAAATCTATCTCAGTTTCAAACGTAAAGTAGTACAGTACATACATTTGATGCATTTACGATTCATCCGCGCGCTAAAAAAGAAAAAAGATGCACAATAAACTATTGAGTGTCTCAAAGTAAAAATTGTTTTTGTGAAGAACAAATTTTTGTAAAACGATTTATTGGCTTAAGTGTTTTCTAAAAAAATATTTTTACAAACGTGCAGTAGACAATTTGCGGGTTTTTGGATATTTTACAGCATTTCATATATTTTTGAAACAGTCTGTATATGGAACGGTTTGGGTTTCCGTAGTTTCGATCTCGAAACTTTTGTTCTTTTCGCTTGCAAGAGAAGTTTTGACTTTAGTAGAACTAAAATTTACTGCAGCTTCGGTCTCATAATCAGCTGTAACTTGTCACATTCTATTACCATCTCACAAAATAATTTTGCTCGTGAAACGTTTTGCAGCACTCTTGGATTTCTTGTTGGGATGAAGTTTTGAAAACGTGCAGAAAACTTCCGTTATAAGAACTAAGCGTTTTATTTTGATATTTTGAAAGACTGCAACATGCTTCTGTGATAAAACCTCGTACTCCTTGCGTCCCCTAGAAAAATATTTTTCCATGAGATCGAAGAAGATTCCAAATTTCTTTTTTGTAGAAGTTATAGACGCGAGGCGCGAGGTTTGATTTCTTGCTGTTTTCAAGCCACAGGTCCAAGTACATGTTCGGGGATTATTTTTATTAGCTTGAAAGGCGAAGAATTTGTTTTTTTCGGAGGGTCAAGCAAAATTCGATTTACAAATGCTTATTGTGAGGCATCTACAAGTAAATAAATGAAAACCTGAGGCTTGTAAATCTTTGTGGAGATTAGCTGTGTAGCAAACACCAGATACAGACCCTAGCGATTCAAGCGAGTCGCGTTACATACTGCAAGTCTTGTCCCTGCATGTTGCAACACGACGCACAAGAACATTGTGGTTTGTCAGCACGACGCTTGGTTTAAGCCAAGTTGCAACAGTGCGTCGTGTGCATCAAGCATTTCAAGCACGCATCGCATAGTTCAAGCGCACGACGACATAGCGCCGTGCGCTACGAACGTAGAAGCAGATAAAGTAGAAGGTAAGATGCTTAACGTCTAGTTTAAAAAATCACTATAAAACACAGTCAGACCCACCCTTGAGAAGAGCGTGGGCCTGGCCAGACTTCTTCCAACTCCCCTGTATTACAGGCTGTGAGATATTATGTTTTAATCGAACAACGCCGACGTGGATGTTGGTGTAGTTAACTAATTCGGTCGTTTGATGTTCAAGGTCGGCAGCATGGCAGCGTTTTCGTTCTTTTTTTTGGCGCCAATATAAAGTGCACGGCAGTTTTTGCGAAACAGCTCGTGGGGGAGGGAGGCATTCCCGCTTCTCCCATTTTGCGTCTTCGTGAACCTTTTGAATTTGTGAATGACGTTAAGTTTTTCTGCAATGGAGGTTTTAGGAGTTGCTCAATGAAAGATAAAAATATATGAAGATGATATTTTTATTATGCTGATTGCTTGAAATGTGGGTTTTTTTTGAAAAGTTTTATCGGAGTACTGTGTCCCTTTCGACGGGCGATATATAAAGAATATTTGATTCCGTTACAAAACGTACCAACGTGTAATTATCAGCACAACGTCACGCTTACATTGGTCAAAAGGGCCGTATTGTATTGTGTTGAGTTAAACAGATCGGCCTCGTGGATTGAAGATGATGCTTGCAACGTTATATATCAAGAAAAATCTCTATGTCTTGACAGATGGTCTTGGCCACACGGCCGGGCCGTTGCTGCAGATACTCAAATGTTGTTGGAATCGAGGCCCTGTCTCTCTTATAGCTCAAGGTCTGTTAATATAACAGTGTTTCAGACTTCTTTACAGACGTGAAGATAACGGGCATGAGATAAGAGCTGTTCTACGAGGCCCAGAGAGCGATGCTCTAGAGCCCGTATGAGTAACTCCCATGGATTACAGTCGGTAGAACACGGAATTGCACAACATATCGATCCGCCTTCATGACAAGTCCTCATAACGCACTTCATCCACGCGTTGGCCCCTGCCTCAATCCGCCCTCTGTCCACCGCAGCCGCTGCCCCCCCCTCCCCCCCTCGTACTCAGACAACCAATTTGAACTCATCAGCGCAAAACCTCACAACCTGACTGTCCGAAGACCCACCTTGCTCTTCACGTAAATGCGCTCACACAAGATGGCTCGGTTGGTAGCAACATTTCCGCACACCTCAATACGAGTCCCAATCAAATTCTTGGGTTTTTCCCCACATTGTCATGACACCTTTTTCGGCTTTAGCCCTCTGCCCCGATCCATGAATCTATGAAGCAGCTTAGGGCAGTGATTGCCCTCTACCTTTATGGAGAGCGCAAACTAGGTAGCGTAACGGAATATAGCTGTATAGCAGGAGTGAAAGATTATAAGCATTCATGTCGTACGCATTTCATGGGTGAGGCTCAGGCAGCGCAGACCTGCCAGCCTTCCCGTCCTTTTCCCTTCCCCTCTCCCCTTACCTTCCCCTTTCCCCTTCCCTTTTCCCCTACTTCTTTGTTCCGCGTCGTTTCCCTCTGCGTTGCAAGCTTATCAGACACATTTTCTTAATGATTCGCACTCGAATGGCGCTGCTTGTGCAGCTATGCTTCTCACTGCTTGTATTTTTTACTCTAAGCGTTTCTGCGCAAGAAAGTGATGCAGTGGCCGACGTGACCCCTCTCCTGATGGAGGTGGACTTCACCCCAACGCCGCTTCCGCAGGCAGAAGCTACGCCGGCGGTCGTGAGCACTACACCAGAGCCAGTCAGTTGGACCCCAGAGCCCGTCACACACACTCCGGAACCGGTCGCTGTGACACCAGAACCTGTGAAGGAAAGTGCGCAACCGGATGCAGCTTCTGCGCAGGACGGTTCCACTGACGCGTCGGAAAAGGGCTCGGATGTGCACTTTGCGATGAACGAATGGCGCCCAAAGCCAAAGTACCCCCTGGCGGTGCTGGAGTCGGCCGGGGGCGTTTTGCGTACCGCCGACGGTGCCAAGCTGCTGATGGTGGCTGGCGGCTACATTGATAACAGTGCATTGCTGACAACGAGCAAGGCGTACGTGTTGAACTTGAACGAGGCGGACGCTGTGTGGGAGCGAGTGGCGGACATGCCGCTCCACTTGACGCATTGCGCGCAGGCTTTTGTGGGCGACCGTCTGTACGTGTGCGGCGGCTTTCTGTCCAAGGCGCCCGGGCGATCGATCGGTCAGTGCTATGTGTACTCGTACGGCAAGAACGAGTGGGACGATCTGCCCAAGTTGCCGCTGGCCGTGGGCGGCGGCGGCATGGTGTACATCTCGCAGATGAACGCACTGTTGTTCTCTTCCGGCATGATTCGCCATCAGGACGAGTGGCACGGGGAGGACTCTGCGCAGAGTTTCATGCTGCACCTGGACGACTTGGAGAGAGGGTGGGTGCGAAAGGCGGACATTTTCAACGCGCGTAACCACATGTCGGCGGTGAGCGTGCTCGGGCGTTACTTTTTCGTGGGGGGACAGAAGGGGGCGAACGAGGAGCACGGGAACCAACAAACGGTGCAGGAGTACGACTTCAAGAAGGACGAGTGGCTGGACAGGGCGCCGCTGCCGATGGGGCTGGGTCACATTGCGGCGAGCACGTTCAGGTACGGGAAGGGATTCTTTGTTATCGCCGGCGTCACGAACGGAAGGAAGCCCGTGGACGCGGTGCTTTACTACGACGCGGTGCAGGATGCGTGGAGGACAGTCGGAAAGTACTGGCGCGCGGTGCAGAGCGCGGTGTGTGGGGCGGCGGACGGGGCGCTGTACTGCACGACGGGGCGCGGACACCCTGGCCGGTCGGACGAGACGTACTGGCGTCGGGTGTCCAAGCTGTAGTTGAGTGGCATGTCTGTGCCGTTTCGAAGGCACGACGGCAGAGGTTGGGCTGCGACACACGGCCACCTTCGCTAGATAGCGCTTGGCAAACGCGCACACCTTGAGCGCGGCGAGGGGCAGCAACACGCTCCAAAAGTGTACCATTTTGGCAAACATGAGAGCTTGGCTCCTTGGCTCCTTGGCACTGTACGATAGCGTCTACTGTTCGCTGTAGCTTAAGACAGTGTTCAAAAAGTCAAAACGTTTTTAACATTCAAACTAGCTAGTCTCGTGAGATACTTTCGCCTGAACTGCAATACTGTAAGCACCATCAAGACATTTCGAAAAAGTGTTGTCGGCAAAGAGGCTTTGCTTCACAGCCTTGACAACGTGCGCAGCGTGCACACGTGGTACGCGTGGGCGCTCCCCCGCCCCCGCAGGTCTTCACAGCCTTGACAACGTGCGCAGCGTGCACACGTGGTACGCGTGGGCGCTCCCCCCGACCCCCCCGCAGGTCAGCGGCGGCGGCAGCGACGACGGCGTGTTGGGACGAGGGAGGCGGCGGAGGTAGTTTACTTTTTGAGTTCGCGTGTCGCGATGTCTTCTAGTCTAATCTGTACCGTAAGGTTGACTGGCTGTTTGACAGGCGGCGGCGGCGGCGGCGACGGGCACGGCGATGGCGGCGGCGGCCAGCAGCGAGAGCGCGGCGGTGGTGAGGCGGTTGCGCCGGCGCACCTCGCCGTACGTCAGGCCCTGGCGGATGAGCGTGTCCAGGTCCTCCGAGAACAGCGCCGGCGCCACGTTGGACAGCGCGCGGCGCACGCGCTTGTTGAGCATGTAGCGCGCAAAGCCCGCCGCGCTGTTGTGCCGGTACGAATACGGCGCCGCCACCTGGCACAGCTGCGTCAGCGTCCAGCACTCCTTGTCGCGGCGCCGCTCGTACTCGCGCAGCACCTCGCGCACGGACGCCTTCTCGCCCAGCTCGCTCACCAGCTCCAGCAGGTGCTGCACGTCCTGGAACGCGCAGTTCACGCCCTGCGCCGTGTCCGGCGGGAAGCTGTGCGCGCTGTCGCCGATGAACATCACCCCCCCCTCGCCGCCGCTGCGCCGGAAGTGCCCCACCAGCGAGTTGGGGCGCTGGATCGGCGGGAACGCCGACGCGCGCGTCTCCACGAACCGCCTCATCTCCTCCGCCGAGAACACCTCGTCCACGCGCAGCTGCGGGAAGTTCTCGCGGAACAGCGCAAACGCCTCCTCCACCGACTGCACTGACAGCACGTGGTGCCCGTCCTCCACCGACAGCGCCGCGCGCCGCTGCACGTTGGTGCCGGAGCACACGGGCAGCAGCATGATGTCGAACACGCGCTCGCTGGCGCGCCCCCGTCGTTGCCCGTAGATGTAGTAGATCACCGACGGCTGCGCGTACTGCGTGGGCTCGTTGGGCGCAGAGATGATGGGCATGCTGTTCAGCACGATGCCCTTGTGCCGAATGCCCGTCGCGGGCGACTCCTTCGAGTACATGCCCATGCCGTTGACGCTTTCGATTTCGTCGTCGTGCACGGCCATGAGCTTGCGGATGGTGGAGTTCGACCCGTCGCACGCGATCAACAGGTCCACCGCCACCTTTTCCGACTTGCCGTCAGCGCTGCTGGTCAACAGCTGGGTGCCGTCGCGCTCGAACAGCACGTCTTGCACGGTGGTGTTGGTGACCAGCTTCACGTGCGGGTAGCGCTCCCTCACGTACGCGTCCAGCAGCTGCAAGCAGCGCGACTTGAGCAGCCAGTACACCGGGCCCGACGCCGGGCGGCTGGTGATGATTTCCTGCTTGGCGTCGGCGGTGATGCGATTGACGACGCGCACGTGTTGGCAGAAGGCGTCCTTCTTGAAGATTTGGTCAAAGCCGTCGAGCTTGTTGAGTAGCCGTTGGCCGTTGCGGTAAATGACCAAACTGTAGGCGCGATCGGTTTCGAACATGGTCGGGTCGTCACGGCTGTCGTATACGACGACGTTGTTGCACCCGGCTTGGGCCAGGGCGGCGGCGGTGGTGTAACCGGCGAGCCCGCATCCCACGATGACGATCTTGGCCGACTGAAGGGTTGTGCCGGCCATGGTGTGCTCGAAGAGATGTGCCGAGGCACGAAAGCGGCGTTTACCGGGGGGGGGGGGGGGGGGGGGGGGGGGGGGGGGGGGGGGGGGGGGGGGGGGGGGGGGGGGGGGGGGGGGGGGGGGGGGGGGGGGGGGGGGGGGGGGGGGGGGGGGGGGGGGGGGGGGGGGGGGGGGGGGGGGGGTGGGCGCAATACGGGGTTATATGAGAGGGGCGCAGGTGTAGTGCGGCGCAGGAAGCGTTGGAGTAAACGGTTGGGCGGTGGCTCACGCGCGAGCTCTAAAGCGGTCGGGACGAAGCAGATACGGGTGATTCAGCAGAAAGGAATGGCAACGGGCGTGCGAATGGACGATTCGTACAGCTGCGGGGAGCTAGGGCACCAAGGCCAAGGGAGGTGCGGTCTGCGGTGGAAGCGGGCGCAACGGGCGGGCGGCAAGCGCGCTCGGATGGACACGCACGTGCCGCAGCGGCGGCTGCGGCAGCGGGTTGAGGGAGGGCGTGGGGCGCGCGCAGGCGCAACTCGCGACGGTGGCCACAGCTTGGGCGGCGCATTCATTCTGCGCGGCGGCGCGCGCGCGGCGGCGCGCCGCAGCGCACGGCTCGCCCGCGTGCGCGCGCGCACGCGCGCGGCGCTTGCCGGCGACGAGCGCCGCGGAAAAAGTTTTGCGTGCTCGCGAGGGTTGTGCGCGCACCGCGGTGCGCACGCTGCTCCGCCGCTGGTGTCGATGCGCCTCGCGCGCGCGTCCGCGGGCCACGTCGATGCAGTGGTTGCGCCAAGCTCAGAGCGTAGTGCGCGCGCTGCCGCCGGAAGGCGCCTCCCGACCGGCTAAGCTGAGCAGCGGCGCAGCGCCATCACACACCGCGCGCCCACATGGCGTCTCAGCGACGCGAGGCAGTCGAGCGGCGCCACGGCAAGAATGCATTCCATTGATCACAAGCAGCGTTGACTGCGATTCGTCCAATTTGACGCCTGCGCCGCCATTCATTTTGCTGCACACAGCGCCGTGCCACATAACGTAACCATGACCGGCGGCGGTGGCTGCGCACGCCCGCCGCCTCCGTTTGCTCTACTCGTGCCAATGCGTGTGCTGCTGTACACGTCATACACCATCTTTATACTACCGCCTGTTTGCGGTTGCGCACTCGCTCAAATAGCCGCCCACGCGTCGTTCACGCCACCCCGTTCTCGCCCAATCACAAAACGTACAAGCACATTCACGTGGTACAACCAAACGTGTCCACGTGGTTGAGCAACCACAATCGCTACACAGCCACTGTTGTACTGGTGATGACAACTTTCCTCGCACTCTGCTTGCGCCTCCGCCGACATGCAGTGCCCACACATGCTTGCCCATCGCAATCCACACGCCTCAACTTGACGACTGCTCCTGTGCCAGCTTACGCTCGTCAACTTGACGCACACACCGCGCTGCGGAATGGTTCAACCGGCTATCATCGGTTTTCGACGGTGGCATACGCCACCCACCAATGATCCGCTGTCACAACACCACTCTACCACTACTTCAAGTACCAATCCATAAGGCGCACCCAAGTGCAAGATTCATCTGCCACCGCTGCCTGTTCAGCTTTCCACCGCGCACTTCAACTTGTGTCCCCATCTTCAATTGAACGCCAACGATGACCAACCGCTCATTTGGTCTGCGTCTTCGCAACAGCATCTGGCGCTTGAAGTGGCTTCTTTAACCGTGCGCGTAAATGGCTGCCCAACGACCCCCAAAACACCCATAACGTTCAGTTTCACTTTAGCGCTTTATCGCCCGCGCCCCTTTTCATTCATCTTCCCACCCAGTTGCTTCCCGAGCTCAACTCGTGCTGCGACGAAATCCACCATCTCCCGGCGCCGTCGTCCACAAGCCCATCTGCTGTACGGCATGGCGTGCACAATCGTCCCGCTCATCGGGTGCATGCACTCACAACCGTCGTCGCCCATGGCCTCTGCTGCCGCTGCAGTTTGCACTAGCCGACGTGCATCCCCAAATATCTACATCATTTCCACTCCCCCCTACTCCCTTCCTTCACGGCGGCGCTTCCTTCACGGCGTCTGCCACTGCACACCGCAACGTCGTGCACCAGTCAACAACCGGACTTGCCTCCTAATGTGAGAGTTAAATGCTTCGAGACTTGATATCGCAATCACACCTGGCCCTCTGTTTCTTTTGCGTGGTTGAGGGACTCGCTCACAGCTATCCGGGCAGCTACGCCTGAGACAAGCATCAAGTATCTTATTTGCGTAGTCAGGCCAACCAAACTGACACCAGTGAGGTGAGCGGAATGTGAACATTCTGGACCTACTTTTTTTTCACTGGGAGAAGACCGCTCTGAGGTCTTGCCTTTGCGCAGCAATTCCAAAGCGGGCCAAAGAATCAACATGCAGCTCTTGTTCGCTTCTCGATCAGTCCAAGAAAGACATGCTTTCAACTCTACACCCTCAGGGACGTGCCCTTCTCTACGTTCATTGTCGAGGATACCGAGCTTTGCGTGCGAACGACCAACACAATCCGCTGAGAATCACGAAGCACACCTTCGATATTATCCTTTCGTCAGAGCGGCCATGATGGGTCTCACGCTCCTTTCCGGGAGCTCACTCTCGTCACGCTGGCCTCGTTCACTCTTGAAGTTTTGACGCTGTTCCCCTCAGCCAAACACAATAGTCAAAACCGCTGCGGACCTCTGCCGCACTCGAAGGGCGCGACGGTGATCTCTTTGTCAATCTTGGCATATGCCCTGGCGGCCACAGCACTGATTTAGAGTGGTCGCGCCCCATTTCACTTGACGCGCTTGTGACGATTGTGTTCCCTTTGACGCCGACATTGGTTCAAGTTCCAAGCGATGCAATATACGACCATTTGCGACGCTTTATGGTTTGCAGCAAGTGGGATTTCAACGAACAACTTGGACTCCAACACAGCAACTTTCGCGGGCTAAAAGTGGGCCACATGTACAGACAGGATCCTCACTCTAGAAATTGGGAGGATGACTTGATGGCCAATGCGCAAGCCGCAAGTGCAAGGCGAGAGTTTTCGTGTACAAGCTGCTGCCTGAGACACGCTATTTACTGTCTTTCTCCGGCGTGCGCTGGCTGTTGTCGGCGCTAGCCAGGCGAGTGCGCCAGAGAGCCTGCATGGGGCGCTTCAACTCCACAGATGGGTCGAACAAATGCACATCGCGGCCTCAGGAGCCTTCGCAGCGTAACGGCCGCGCTTAAAAGCAATGGAAAGGTTTGCGCATCGGGCACACGCGCCACACGGTGGAGCTGAAGTCCACTATCCTTGGTGCGCATTTCCGCACATGGAACGCTGTGTTATCTGGTGCCTGGCTCATCCACCAACCATGGGCGTTGTACTTCGAGAGCCCAGACCAGGTGTTGGAGGGGATGAGTCTCATCAGCGAGGTCTGTACCATCGGCGATTGGGTGCTTCTCATGCGGCGCGCATACTACCTCGATGCAGTGAAGTCTGATTCACACCGCAAACGGTACTCAAAGAGGCAATTCGGGGCTAATTCATACTTTCTGCACCAACGAGTTGCGCCTTGTTTATTGGAAATCACGCCACTTCCGCCGCATGACTGAGAGTCATTACAGCATTGTCGAGAGCGCTAGTCTCATGTTCTTCCTGCTGATTCGCAAGTCGCGCCACCTGCGCAGCCGCATCAAGCCGCGTCCTTGCCAACCGCGCGCCAAGTCATCGCATCGCTTGGTGGCCGAGCTGCATAACGATCACCACGACAACTTTGACGACTTTGAGCGCCGTTTACCCGCCGCCGTTAATGACTGGCTTCGGTCGTGGGGCTGCGAGCGTCGAAAACTCAATCGCATGTTCCGCAAGACATTCCGGAAGTGCTCCTGGCCGGAATTTCGCTTGATGGCAGACTCTTTCTCCTTTTGACGCCACCCTAGATTCGTTCTGGCTGCTGGGGCAAGCCCTCGCAGACCACCACCGTGATATGCACGCCATCGTCGCTGTCAAGTACTGCCACCGCTCCGTGCGTGTCATATTCATCAAACAACCTCATGCTGTTATTCGACTTGTTTACTCGCTTGGCAAGGAACTTGGACATCAATTCGTCCTCATTGATATTGGTGGTCGCCTTGTCCAGCATTTCGTTTTCCACACTATAATTATTGGTTATGTGCCTTGACATGTCCGCCTGGCTTCCGTCACGAGACGCCGCCTTGTTGTTTTCTTGCGCTAGCTCGTACAGGGCGTCGCTCCATTGTAATGGCTTTAAGGTCATCATCGTGCGGTTCACGTTAAGATAACGCATCGCTCGCCGTGCTGCCTTCTTCAACGTACATGTCGGTGTTGGAGAAGCCATTGTTAGTGTCTGCTCTTGGCCAAGTGGGCCAACGTTTACTGACTATGGACTCCTTCTTTATATACCCTCGGCACCCTCCAGTCTCTCAGAAAGATAGAACCAAGCGTCGTCTTTGAGCGGATGCTACCAAATTATAAACCGGTGATTGTTTAAACTCACAATGCCTCTTATTTTGTTTCTGGAGCGGTTGCAAGCTTTTCTATGGGAATTATGACCTTGTCTAATCGGTGCGACAAAGTAATTATGAAAGAAAAGCAATGCAACATTCATAGAATGCGCGGTGGTATGCATCATTCTGTTGAGGCCCACACCACCGGGCTATGAAGAGGTTATACCGCCGTCCATCATGTTAAACTTGAATATGTATCGTGCCTAACTGGGAAGTGGAATAAGTCTCACGTTGTTACCCCTCATGATGCGGGAATATCTTGTAGCACACCGTTTCCCTTGCACAGGGATGCATACCAGAACTTTCATGCATCGCAATTGGCGTAACAGTTTGTTGGGCCAACTGCTCCTGTATGAAAAGTCCGTTATTGTGTTAGAACGATGCGGTAAGTGGGGGGGGAGGGGGTGACTATGAGAATGAGTTTGATAAGAAATTTTTCATACTACGTTTATAAAGGGCTATTTTAAGTAACTGTCTTCCACGTAATGCGTCGTTTCATATAACGCTTCGAAAGGCTCGTTTTTCTTCCAAAACGCGATTCCAAGAAACACGAGCAGCAAGCTACTTCCTCTCACGGAAAAACTTATGACCCGATCCCTTCATGACTAAGTGGAAAGAGAGTAAAAACGTGTAGCTTTCAATAGTCTACTTCCGTAGAAATCATAAGAGTACTTGCGTTAAAGCAGTTCGTCGAATGGAAATCGAAACCCAGAATTCCAAATTTCCGCCAGGACAAGACAGGGATAACACCTCAATCGGGCGTCAATTGACCACAGAGTCTGAACAAAACGCTTTATTTGCAAGGACGAAAGGACGTTTTTGCATTGAAAGTTGTTGCAAAGCTCCGTTGCCTTATTGAGCTCGATGCGCGCAAAAATGCGCTAATGGAGCATTTAGCGGAGACACGCAAGCAAAGGCGCAAGATTGTTGCTTCTCGCGCTGCTCAGAAGCGCCCTTTGAACTGTGTTCTTCAAAATGAGTTGGTTGCGTAGTCGGCAAATGCAGCGAAGAATGGAGTCGGAAAGCAAGTCGACGGATCGTTCTTTGTTGATGTCAAAGCTTGAAATGCTAGAGGTGTGACCGAGTGGTTTAGCCTACCGTAACACTGGCTCTGTGGGCGCTGCTGCTGTTTGTGGACACAACCTTGGCACGCGCGACACATTTAAATGTTATGCGAAAAAAAGTACCATTTGGAACGCTAGCTACAGTGTTTCACTCACTACGATGTTTGCTTTCTGTGCTACAAGCCAAGATTTGGTACACAAAACGCAAAGACACCCAATTTTTTATATGACGTACCGAACGTCAAGAGTGTTGCAGAAAAAAGGGAATGAGGTCGGCTTTAGTTGCCAAGTTCGAAGTCAAAGTAACTTTCCGTCACATTACATTGAGTACAGAGAATTTCAGAAACGACCTGACATCCATATCTCGTGTTCTGCAGTTTGCCTAATTCGCTCCCAACATCCGTTGCGTAGCAAAGGACCGTTGCCCTTAACACACAACAAAAAATGGGACTTGAAAAATGACTTCACAAACACTGGAAGCTCATTCTCATAATCGGTTCAGCACCACTTTTCTTTCAGTTTCGAATTATTTGGACAGAACTTCCTTCTTGAGATCATCCAACTTAAAAACTAGTTAAATCTTTCTCAGAGCTTCGTTCTTAAACGTAAAAATGCACACAAATGTTCTTCTGCTCTAGGTGCCAATGAAATACATCAAATACAATCTTCTCTCTGCTGATTCTATGCAATTGAATTCACAAAGACCAGTATGAAGAAGTTTCGATTTGAATATTTACCCTGAATTTTCATCAAAATAGAAGGGATTCTGATACATTTTTTTCGGAAAAAATCCCTTGCAGATACTGATGTTTTTCTGAATGCTTTTTTTAAGATTGCATTTGCAACTTTTTTCGTAACCATTTGATTCAAAACTGTTTTTCCTGAATAGTCTAGTCGTGCGTGGTAAGTTGTTCATCTTTTATAATCCCTACTACAGCCAGAAATGCTTTCTTCATTTTTCAAACATTTTAAAGCAATTAGGAACAATTCATTTCTTTATTAAAAGTGATGTTTGTTTTGATTACTCAGTATTTCAGAGGAAATTCCTTTGCATATACCTTCGAAGGTATGACTATTGTTTCCTCCATCATCCAATCATCTACAGTGTGTTTTATAAGTATTAGACATCAGAGAAAGGCGCCGACATGAAACATTGTGTTCCTGTAGCCACCATTTTATCTAGAACCGTTCAACTCTTCGTTTCACAAGAAAAAACTTTTCGACTTTAGGGCTAATTATGAAAAAAACAAGAACTTTTTCTTTCGTACAACAAAACGAAAGTTTTCGGATCAAAAATGAGAAACACAATTTATCAGACAATTTTATAAGGCCATTTTCGTCATTTTCATACAATTTGGTTATACCTTTGGTGCAATATGAACCCTTTAGTGCTACTGATAGCTTACAAATGCTCTGCGTTGGTAAAAAGCGGAAATATAGCCGAAAACGTTTTTGGGGGAATATATTTTTCACTATTATTCTTTAAAACCCATTTATATTAAAAACAACATGCTTTAGTGTAGATTATTTTGACCAAAACATTCATATCAGTTCATAAGAACAAAAAATTATTTATTAGTTCTTCACGAACTAATCTGGATGATGTAATGCGCTCTGAACACAAATTGGAAAGATGAATGCTAAAATTGTATAATTTGTATTAAGAGGAGAAGTAGAATTTCAATTCAGAAGAACCATATGGCTTTAAATATGTCCTCTTTACGTAAAAAGAGAAAAAGAAATTTTAAGTGACGAAGAGGCTCGTGGAGCCTCTGTTGTGATGTGATCTGAACTATGGATAAAAACAACAACTGATGTACCCTGGGTAAAAAGCGAGATAAACTCAAAAAGGCTTCTATGTGGTGCAATATAATTCTTTATATTCCATCATATATGTGCGCTTTAAAAATACTTTTATTTCTTAGCATCGTAACGACGCTACTTATTAATGTACAATAATTGAAGAACTGTTTTGATGGACTAAAAACTGTAGTACAGTGGCTCCTATGGAAATATGGTGGTGTGGCTTTATTGCATGATATTCCTAAGAAGAGCTCGTGTTTTATTAACTAATCCACGTGGTGCATGATGCGGTCCGCGGACGCTACAGTATCCTTAAAGGGCGGTAGAAGTTATATTTATTTTAGTTAATTTGTGCGGGTAGTTACTACAGTACTGAGACCTGCCGAGGCGGACTCCGGGCTTGATACTTAATCTGCCGGTCGAGCTCAACCTCTAAAGAAGTAAACCAAGCACCCTTGAGTCTTCATCTTCTTTTCCGGTTGGAGACTCTCGTAAATTATCCTCAAGTTTCTAAGCCGCCGATTCCCAGGTCGCTTCATAGCAGCGCCTCCAGGAGCATTGTCCGCCCAGTGAACTCCCCTCTCCGCTTGGTGTTCGCAGATCCCCTTTAACAACTCCCCCTGCTCGCGACAGCGAATAACGGAGACCACCTTTAGTAATACGCTCCTTCGGAGTCAACAAAAACTCCAAACGGAAGTTGTGCTCTACTACCTCAAAAGGAGAACTGACAAAAATACAGAAACGAACTTCATTCCGTTGCATTGACATCTGCCTAATATATACAGCTTTGAAAAAGATTGAGACTTATTGGCTAGAATGAATCATAGCCATGACAGTCAAATTTAAACAAGTGCTGATATGAAGAACTGTATAGAAACGTCCAAAAAACGATGAAGTTTTTAAGTATCTATTCTTACAAAAATAGAATTCTAAAGCTTTGAATTGTATGGTTCAGTTTAAAAAAAGAGAAAAAACAACTTTTGATGAAATCAAAATAAATTTAGACATTAAACTGTATTTCGATTACGAAACCGTATAACATGAAAGAGTTTAGAAAATGAATAATGTAGTTTCTTAGAAGTAAAAACGATACTTGGCATCCAGATTTCAGGTATCCAATAAAATCGAAAGATATTTGAGTAAAGCAATACAAAATATATATATGGGGCAATTTCACGGACTCGTAAAACATATCTGACTTAAACTGTATCAGACTTTTAAAAGAAATACATTTTCATGTCTACATATCCTATCGTTGTAGACTGTGTAGCTAAGCTATCTACTGGTTCCATCAATATAGGATCCAAATCTTTATGCTACAGCCTATGATCCACCCAAAACAGGTCGGTACGGTCGAGACGGCGGCTGATCCAGGGAGCGCCAGTATTTTTCGACCTATACAGAGGGTCTTATGATTCCAAGGATTGTACAGCCCGTAACGAAAGGGGTCTGGGTGGAAAATGGTCAAAAGGCTCGTGGTATTCGATCTGTAAGAGCAGATACGGCGCCTGGAGTATAGGGAGGGCGATAGATTAGCTGCTTGGCCTTGCGGTTGACTGCAAAAACTGCAGGGCACGAGACTTAAATCAGAAAATGCTTGATTCTACTCATTATTAAAAAGGAAGCTCTTAAGCATGTTTCGGAGCTCAAGTCTACTCACGGCCAATCCATGTGGCTGCAGCACTGTAGTGAGGACACCAGGCATGCTCCAAACTGTAACGTGGTGGCGTAAACAAAAAACAATTCCTGCTACTTAGATTACTCATTATTAATTTGACTTTTAGCCTTGTTTCCCACAGCACGCGTCAGACCAATACAATGCATCGCCAATTGCACCACAGACGTCTCTCCCGAGAGACATTTCGACACGAGACGTTTTGGTGTACAACTGGGGCATCACCGCTCGGTATATTGATGTCCACCCCGTTCAACAGTTTTGAGCAGCATGACTCAGGCATTGATCTCCGATTCGAAAATGAATATTACGGAACAAATTCACGCACTTTTACTTCTATGTTTTCTCACTCGCGTAACTTTACTCGCATTTAAGTATCTTTACTCAAACTTCTACCTTTATCAATCTATACCGTGCTTATATTTACTGGCATTTTATGTCCATTTCTTTAATGTTTACATAAATTGACTCACATTTGAAGTGCACACCAGTTTTTCGGGGTATTCCCGCAAATTGGCTTTTACTGAGAAACCTGCGGTAAAAGATTGATATAACTATGTCCCGCGCTAGGGGCCGGTGGCACGAGTCCAGCACGTATGGTACGGATAACATCCGGAGGACTGGTGCCTGGAATAGAGCATGTGTGGTAGACCAAACGGCCGGGTATTTATTTACTTCTTTAGAATTTTCCCTATTTACTTCATTAGCACTACAGTACTTAAGGGTGTCGGCATCCCTTCCACCGCCCTCAAAAAAGGGTAACCAATGATCCGGCTCTGAGCCTTCCGCCTACGTCGGTATTTGCCTTCCCCGAGGGATATCCCGTAGAATACGGTTGGTCATCTGCCTTGTTCGCTGAGAGGCTCCATACTCGGGTGTATTACCAGTCTCACGGTGTGCGCTCCTTTTACAAGGCTCGTTACAGCTCGCTGTTGTTTTCCTTTCGGCTACATCCCTTTTACGACATTGTTGGTACATCCCCCACCTTGTGGATGTCGAGACCCGCGCTCCCCCTTCCTTTTTCCATCTCTTTCCTCCAAGGAGGCAGCGCACACTCAAATACTCACCTATTCGGGATCTTTCTTATACCTTCCCCTCAATGTGCTGCCGGGCAACCTTGGTCTTACACCCGACATTGTCGTGCTGTCCCTCGGGAGGGTTCTACCTCCAAACTACCTTTGCAGAAGAAGATTCGGATGTATTCGTGTGCTTTCCACGCTTGAGAGATATTTCAATACAAGTGGTCTCTCGATTTAGAAGCATCACTTAAACTTTTGTTTCCTCTTTTAAGATTTCTTCCCAAAGATCTCAGTGGCTTTCTCGTTTCTACGGTTTTAGGATATCGAAGAAGCCATCCATGACAGATCCTATGACCACTCACAGTCGCTTCCATCAAAGTGGTGATTAACTGGACAACTGGTTGCCTTCAAGCATCTCGATCTAGTCTGGATCGAGTCTAGCCGCGAATAATGGAGGTCAGCGGGGTAGCTCATTCCTGCTAACAGCGAAGACTCCCAAATTTGTGGGCCATAGCTCGGAAAAACGAGATCTCTCCCCGCGTCTACTGGACAGTTTAACACCTTTTTCTGGACAGTTTACGCCGATTTCCACCGATGCAGTTGCCCAAACAGCATCTGTTAATGTTGGACTCTCCCAGATCGAGAACCTAGTAGGGCAGTTTTGCATTTTGCGAGCTGCCCATGAGACCCTATCGAGAGAGTTCGCCACCAGACGGGGGGTGGTCAAGGTTAACCATGTAAGGGCGGGGTTTGAGGACTTGCGTCTTCTGAAGTCAGATGTCAACACCATACTAGAATATACCAGTGGATGTGGTGCCTTTCGTAGAAGGGGATGAGATCCGGTTTAACCGTGTCCAATCCCGTCCCGAGATGTTGGATAACGCACTCATGACGGATCCACCAGCCCTAGCTGGGCCAGCTGCAGTCTTTCAACGAGATCAAAAGAGAAAGACGGGGAAGGACCGCCATAGGCGGGAGTCCACAAAAGGGCACTATCATGCCAAATGTGATGAAATATCGACTTTACCGAGTTCTTCATTGAGTGATTCGGGAGGTTCTGAGAGCTCGGAGTGTGGTTCTGAGGATATGAAAGGGCGCTAATCCAGCTCTCAGCGATTGTCGGCAACTGCTGGTGCCATTCGGGCACACACAAAAGGCAGGAGGGACCTTTGTCTCATGACGCTGAAGCCGACAAACCTGATGTATTGGAAGCTTTTGTTTTACCGGTACTATCGTCTGGAAGATTTCTCGATGAAATGAATACCCTGTGACATGGTAAGAGTACGAGATTGCATCAAGAGAATGTAACTCACACTGCGTAACCATACCTTTCCTGGAGAAGGTCCCATAATGTTATTAAAGTTTCTGGCACGATTTGTCGCCAAAGCTGATGTACTTGGGATGAACGAGAGACAAACCTACGTTTCTTTGCCATATTTCGTAGGGGGGGTTGGCTGAAGACCAATAGAACTCTGTCAGAGATTCAATCCGATCCTCCGAAGTAAGGGTACGTTGCTGGCGAGAAGCAGTGCAATACCTGCTGTGTTCCTTTGCCACCAACGAAGCGATTCATTCCTCCACCTTCGCTCTGCGAGACACCCGCCAAAAGGACGGAGAGACGGAAACCGACTAAACGGTACGCCTTAACAAAGCTTTTCACCGTTGTGGTAACGTCCATTCCGCTACTGAACGGAGTACCATGTTCATCGGCGGGTACAATCCCGCGATCAAAACCTTGGTCGCCCGGTATGAAGAGGATAGGCCTAGGCTCATTTACCTCAAGGTAATGCAATACGCACGAGCCGAAGGTGAGGCGCTTTATGCTCGCCATCCCCATCAAGGGCCAAAATCCGCCAAGACGTTGCTCATAGAGAACAAATCTTCATCTGTTTCTCTCATGAATGAGAAGCAGACCCAATAGGAGCATGACACTGTTCACTTCGCCCAAGGCCATTTTCTCTCGGTTCCTGTTACAGAACTTCCACCTAGAACGGAGGGGACGTACCAGGCCGCGCGGGATGATGCAAAAAGGTATTCTGGTAACGGACGATGTTTCGGCCACTCGTCTTTCATCTCATAACGAATATGTACGTAATCAACATCCAGTTTTTTCGAATTTCGGCACGTAAAGACGAGTCCTCGATGCTCGGAATAATGCTTTGCGTTGCGCGGGAGGGTTGATCTGCCATCTGTGCTTTGACCCCGATCAGCGTTCCCCCCATTGTCTCCTCTCAACCCGACAGTTAGATTTTATCGCAGGCAACTATGAGGCCCTTACTCTGGAGGAAAAGGCATCGGTCCCCGTTGCGTCCTATCTCCGTGCCAGCGCAGTCCCGCCAAACACGTTCATGCAGCATGAAGCGGTGAGACCGGTACGGCTTCCATGGAAAGGAGCCGAGACAAAATCCGCATCGGCGGGATACTGTTGCTCGAATGGCCTAGCTTTCGTTGCAATGGAAACTGAGCGATCCGCTCAGGACGTCTTGACCCAGGAAAACTAACCGTGGGAGTTTCTCTTTTGGGAGAGGCGTCCACAAGGTTGAGGTTCGTGACGCTGGAGGTGCCGCAGCCTCGCTCCCCGGGAGAATCTTGACAAGGAAAGACGCCACAGACACGTACTCGGAACACTTCGCTGTTATTTTTCGATCGTGAACACGGCTGAAACACCGGTGCCGGGACAGACATCTGGTAATGGCCCAGCGTAATTATGAGGTCTACGACGACCTTGGCCAAAGCCGGCAGTTTAAGGTATGGTATCGTATGGTGCTAGATACCAGTGCAGGCCCTAATTTTGCCCTTGAATCTATACTTCACCGGCAATTGCGGTCACGAATCAGCTATAGAACGGCGCTTGACGTCGCGGATGCGAACAATAACCCGTTGAAAACCGTAAAAATCATCGATTTAGTCGTACATCTAATAAGCTTGATGGTGAAGCTCGACTTTGTGTTTTGCCAGTCTTTGGCAGCGCTAATGATACTGGGATTTGACTAATGCGATCACTTCATTGATGAAATCCGGCCCCGGCAAAAGGGTGTAGAGTTGGAAGATGAATCCTCCGTTCCAATCGTTTTTCGTCCCCTGAAGAACGCCTCCCAGAAACGGGTACCGCTCCCTGAAACGCTAAATCCTCCCCCCGCCTCGCAAGAATCGACAAAGCTCCGAGTAGCTGCTTCGATCCGGATCCCGCCAGGAACCCAAGTTATGGTGGATGTGAGCTCCCGTCAACACGGTGTACGGGGTGTTCAACCTCTTTCCTCGTTTCACGAGAAGCAACAATTGGCCATTGCAAACGGGATTGTACAGGTGACACCGGATACTACTTTCTGCATCCTGGTTGCTAACCTTGGTAACAATTCCCAGTATCTGGTGAAGAACCTAGTCATTGGCTCAGTCATGCCACACCCACTGGAAATAGATACAACCAAAAATGACCACGGCCAAGGTCCTCGGGATCGTCACCGATGACAGTGCCACAAAGGGGATCTGAGCCCGGTATCCGGGAGAGGAGATGCTACTGCGTACCCCCGTGTGGGTAGATTCGCCTAAGACCGGCAACGAAGAGGCCAGTGAGAGGGAAAGCCGGCCTCCAATAAGCTTCGACGCGGTGAACCCGCAGAAGACACTCGAGGATCTCGACCTCGGATACGTTCTAGAGTCACACCGCGAGCGCCTCCGCAATGTGCTTCGGGAACTTACCACTCTATGGGACTGCTTTCCCGGGGAGATTAATGCAACGGAGAACCGTATTGATCTGCGGCTGTACGTTAGGCCGGTGGTACAGCATCCTTACAGGGCCGGACCAAAGGACCGGGAGGAGGAACAGTTCCAAGAGGAAAAGATGCTCCGCGCAGGTGCGTTTGAGCCTGCTCAGCTATCTTGGGCAACTCTAGTGGTACTCGCTCTGAACTCCGATGGAACCTGGCGGTTCTGCGTCGACTGTTGCCAATTTAATGCCATGAAGGTATGCGATACGTACCCCATTCCTCGTATGGACGAGAGTATCGACTCCCTTGGGATTAATACCATGTTTATCGCGTTACTTGAAAATAGGGGTACTGGCAAGTCTCCGTTTGGGAATAAGACCGCGACAAGATTGTGTTCGTTTTCCATTCTGGCTCCTACGGCTTAAAGCAGATGCTCTTTGGGCTATCCAATGCCCCTGCCACCTTCTAAAGTGCCATCGACAGCCTTTTGAGCCGGTTTAAGTGGCGAAAATGTCTTGGGAATCTGCATGAAATCGTTGTGTTCTCAGATAATCTGGATGAAAATCTCATCCATGTGAAAGAGGTCGTGACCGTTTTCAGGGATGCACGGGTGACCATCAAACTGAGGACGTTTGAGTTTTTCACAAAAACAGTTGAATATCTGTGGAAAACAATCCTTCTTGGACGGTTGTCGATCGAGAAAGCTCGTGGTAAATTTCTAACCCATACAAAAGAACACAGAACGCCGATAGAGCTACACTCCTTCCTGGGGCTTGTCAACGTCCACAGACGGTTTTTCCAAAGCTTCTCGGATACTTCCACACATCTCATTGGGATGCTTCGAAAGGGTCAACCAACCAAAACTAGAACCCTTCCCATCGGCTGAAACGGGTGCTTTTAAGTCCCTTAGTGAGGCAGCCATTTCAGCACCGATCTCGTCGTTACCAAAACCGGGGTTTTCATCCTCCGTTGATACGGATTCTAGTGACTAACAAGATGGTTACGCGCTCTCCGAAACCACACCGGAGGAGGAACGACGCCTAATTGGCTATTGGTCATGCTCCGCCAATGAGAACGAGCGGCACTACACCATTTCGGAGAAAAAGTGCCGTGCAGTCGTGATGGCGCTGTCCAACCTTCGCTCATATCTCTTGGGAGTGCATTTTACAATTTACACGGATCACACCTCACTGTGGGGGTTGATGAAGATTTCGGACCCATCAGGTCGCCTCATGAGATGAAGACTCCGCTTCGTGGAATTCGACTTCCCATTCATATACAAAAAGGGTTACCAGAATACCTTCGCCGACGCCCTTTCATGCCTGCTCAATACCGAGGAAGCACTCCTTTCGGAGGACGATGAAGTACCGTGTTACATGGCAGAGTTCTCCAGTCCGGAAGGGATAGACCCAACGGAGCTGGAGTGACCAGTCGAGTAGATCTTTTGAGCTGGTATTGACATTATGCTTGCCACAGGCGAGAATCATAATGAGAAACCCGTACCGGGATGTTCTGTACCCTTACACCTAGAGGAAATGATCCGAGAACAATTTGCTGTTCCGTGACTCACAAAGATACGAGCCCGTATCAACGGTGGTAAAATTCTTCCGGTCAGGGTCAATTACGTCGCGTATGTTTTCCGCACCGTCGACGCCACCCCACCGATCTTGTTTCATCTATGTTTTCAAACGCGGGTGATGCGTTTTTCGCATTACGCGACGTTCAGCGGCCACGCCGGCGGTAAAAAGTTGTACCTGACCCTCAAATGGGATTTTTACTAGCCTGCCATGTTATTCGACTGTTATGCACCTGTGCGTTTCTACGCAAAGTGTACGAAAAACAGGGTGAAGCTTTTCAAACATACAACAAACTTTTCTCTTTTCCCTGCCTGGGCCCCGCTTGCGTTTGTTGTGATCGATATTCTTGATCCACTCCTCATGACCCAGAGGGACAACAAGTTCCTACTCGATATCACAGACCGGTTCTCGAAACTAGTTCGAAATGTTCTTCTATAAAGGATTACGCCCTTTACAGTTCCCAATGCGTTCGTTAGGCATTGGATATTTAGCTATGGCCCTCGAGTGTAGCTACTATTCAATAGCGGTAATAAAATGAACGTCCAAGTTTTTCAATTATGTCTTTCGTATCCTGGACTCCAAGAACTTGTTCATCACGACATACAATCCCCAATGTAATGCGAAAGCTGAAATGTTCAACCGTACTAGCCCCCCTTCTATGCGATAGTATGTTGCTGAGCACCCAAGTACCTCGGAACTGTACATGGACGGGCTGATGTTTTCTTACAACACGAAAGCTCACCGGGCTACCAGCGTGCCATCGTTTCATTTGATGCTGTTGCTGACTCCGGTGGCTTTGAAACCTCAAGCTACGGTTTCCACTTTCCCATCAGTGGGTGACTACTGCTAACGGTGAAAGGCCTGGTTGATGAAACTAGTCCTGGCTACGCGGAAGTCTATGACACGTGCGAAAGCCGCTTATAAACGGAAATTCGACGCTGCCTGGCGGCGGGAACGCGCTGAACCCATTGAAGCCGGCGACTGCATGTTGGTCCGAAAGAAATATTTTAACCGTGAATGTTAGAAGCGCCACAAACTGTCGCCTGGGGCAAACAGATCGTCTAAGGTAATCTCGGTTGCAACCGCTACAGTCGTGGTAGCCATGAACGACAACCACGACAATATGTCCCAGGATCGAGTCTCCAGGGCTGCTCTTTCCCCTCGGAGGTACTCCTTCACCGCCCAATCCCGCGGGATACAGCGGCCTCGCGTTCACCAGCAACATCCAGTATACCGGCAGTCATACGGCCTTGCGTATTGACGCACCCCTTCAAGGGTTTCTCAGATCTCCCGTACGTGTCGAATGACAAACCGGCTTTTTCATATGGGCCTGGCCCGCAAGGCCAACCCACAACAATTCCAGTTCGGACTTGCATAGTTGCCTGCCAAACGATTCCGTTGATGTCTCCCACCGCTTCGTCTCAGAGAGGGAGGACCTCTCTTTCGCTTTCCCCAAGGAGGTTGTCTGCTCGCTGTCACAAAAGGAGAAACGCTGTGACCTACGGATAAATGACCCTGCATTGCAGCCCACACGAGGAAACGTCCCGGAGACCACACCGTCCATGACGGAGGCATGCGCAAAAGCCGCAGGGAGCAGCACCGCGAACGCCGCGGATAACGTTTTGGAGAACCTGGCCACGTCGAAAGCGCTATCCGACCGAGTCGAAACCACTGACAAAATTGGAAACGGAAGCCGCAAGACGCCATCGCCTTGCGTCCCCACGAGGGGGAAGCAAACACAAGCACCTGCGCCAGCAGGTGCACGGCAGTTTCGTGGCTCGCGAATCGCATTTGGTGCGCCACAAAGTGCCGGGTTCTGGACAGAAATTGCACGTGGAGTACGGAGATGTTGCCTCAAGAGGGAGAAGTTTTTCCGAAATAACCCGCACCCTGAGAAGTAACACGGCTCCAACAAGCGAGACGGATCGGCCGCCGAAGCGCAAGCACCCGTCGGGAGAGAGAGAACTCGTGGAACTGAGCAACTCACGGTGATACTGCAGCCTCTCCAGGGCGGAAATATCTGAGCTGTACGCGCCATAGCATTACCCCGCAAGCGGCAGCCACGCAGACTCGTGGTCAGACGAAAATACCGCGGGGCAGAAGCCACACATTCCAGGGCGGGAAAAGAAACCCGAAATAGGGACCCAAAAATCCGCGCGGGAGGAAAACACGATAACCCAGCATGACTGGAGGGTTCCCATACAAGATTATATCGTGAAGGGGATCCTCGGACACTCGTACAATAAGGATGGGGTCCTACAGTACCACGTGTGCTGGTACGGGTACGACTTTTTGTCCGACATGGCCAAGCCGACCGAACACTTCCCACGTTCTCTTGTTGTACGCTATCATCGCCATGCGGGTACAGTAACTCCAGCAATGCTGTGTAATGACCCGCCAGGTTCAAGTCCCGTCGAACGGGCATCATAACGCGAAAGCAGTAGTGCTTGTAATCGCCACTGCATTCCGCCCTTCACACTTTCCGAGCAACCACGATTTGGTTTTTTAATCCAGCGTACTGGTTGAAGATCATCGTAACCACAAGTATGGTTTTTCCCTTTCACACAACGTACATTTTCGGCGACGCCGTAATCCGTTGCATATAATGGAGGCCTGGTTTCTTGGCCACCATACGTAAAACACACCTCAGAGGGACGGGACAGAGACCCTGCAAGCAGGAGAAATGGAAGCAAGAAACAGATTTAGTGGAAGAGACCCCCTTGAGAAAGAACTGGAAAAATGCCAACCCGCTTAACCGTCACGAGGCGGATGCATCCCGCTAAGGCGGCTGTTGGAAGTTATCGCATTGCGGACGGATCACCAGAGGAGTCTTGGACGCTTACGCCCACCCCACGAAGGAAACTTGCGATAATATCCGACTCGTCGGCATCCGTCGCTGGGGCATCATTTCCAGAGGGAAAGCCACTGGGATTCCCAGGAGGAGTTGGAGCTGGCAGGCAAACCAGGCTACCCGGGACAGTCTAAGCTCCGGCCGGTTTTGGAGTACTTACGTAGCTCCACGTTGCTCTTAGAGCGTTCTGTACATGACTGGCGAGTTTTATAGCGGTCGAAAGCAATCGCAACCCAGTAGAGATTCCTGCGAAGCGTAAAATATAACTTGCTATGTACAAAATGAGCTCTCAAGTTCACATGATGGGAAATGTATAGTACGAACTGTTTCGGCGAGTGAGGGATTACTATCTCGGCCGTCTAAGAAACCAGACGGAATAAGTATCCTTCATTGTTCTCGAGGAAAAGCATAGATAATCCTTCAGTGCGGCAAGCGCCATAATGCGTCTTCAGTGAGTCCTGAATTTGCTCGCAAATCATCCGTACAAGATATATACGTGGAAATGAACCCTACGTTGGAGCAAAAGCCTCCATCATGTTAGATGGCATGGTAAATTGCATCTGTGGTGCCGTCAGAAATATCGTGTAGCCCTCCACATCCAAATTCTACCATAAAGCATGGTATGTCCAATCCTTCCACATGTTAAGCTTCTACGTCGGTCCCAAAGCGAGAAGTTGCATCGTCTTTCGTATTCGAGAATCGTTATCGGTACAGAATGATAAAATCGTATTCCGAAAGAAAGAGTCGCCACAGAATCAGACGACCTGACGGATTGCCAATTTTGTGGAGCCATCGTATGACCGACTGGCCGCTGTGAACTTTAAGGCTAGTCAGGAATATTGTATGGGCGAAGAGTAATTACCCCCCTGACAGTGGACAAAGACTCCTTCTCATATACTGGGTAGTTACGTTCATGAGCTTTCAATGACGATGAGCTGTAGCGGACCGGATATTTCAAAGAATGCCCCAGCATTTGGAATAAGACACACCTAAATTTGTTCTCACTGGAATCAGTGTCCACTTCGAAGGATAATCCTATTTTACAAAAAATAAAGACTAGTGGTGATCGAGTAGCCTCGATGAGGGTGGCAAGGACTGTCGCTTCAGCTTTTCCGACAGATTCCAATTGATTTACTAATCATTTCTGGAGGAGAGAATTGAGCGGAGGCACGATGTCCGCAAAGTTTGGAACGAGTCAATGATAAACGTTACTGGGTCTTTAAAAGAATCTAAAATCTGTTTGAGTGAACGAAAGTTTCGCCTTTTTAAAAGATTTAACCATTACTTCATCATTGACGAGTTTTGTGGTGCGGATGATGTGACCCAAGTACATTTTCGAGTTTAAGTAATACTCACACTTTATGAGTTTTAGCGTTATCCCGGTATCCTGTACAACTAGTAAAATATCTCGAACAAGAGAGATATGCTTGTCCAAAATATTGGAAAATACAATAATATTGTCAAACTAAACTAGACACGTGCTCCACTTGAACCTAGCGAGGAGAATTTCTATGGCCCACTACGAGGTTGTAGAGGCGTTCTTCAAGTCCAAAGAAAAAAATGGTAGAGAGTTAAAACCTCCAGAGACACACAAATGCGATCTCATCTTCATTAAAATCTTCAGGACGGTCCTTTCAGTACTGAGAATTTGCACCTAGTTCTGTGATCACTGTAGCGTCCCCTATTGAATCGATATATTTGTCCATATGTGGAACCCGATATACTTTAATGACGGTAACGGCATTCCATCGGCAATAATTGATAACAAAATGCCAAGATTCGTCCGGTATGAGAATATAAATAACTGATGAAGCCCGAAAAAAAACCCCGAAAATTCATGTACGCCAGCGCAGATTATCTTATCCGCCTGATAGTTCTCTTCCTTTCTTGCAGTGGGGCCGCCCCGATAACGGTGTTGCAAACCAGTCTGGAGATTGGAAGCAAATGGATACGATGTTCCGCAATTTTTGACAGTTCCAAAAGACACATCCTACATATTACTGAACTATCTTCACATATTTTAAACTTCTAGCGGTGAAATTCGTGACAATAACTTAGATTGCATTTATTTAACTATTTGATGGGGTCGAATTTGCAATCCACATGGCGTCTTTTGTCCTCGGATTTTTCGGGTTCAGAGAACTTTTCTTCGAGACTTCGCCTGTTTTACATTTCTACTTAGGATTCTAATCATTTGAGTCTTGGGTTCCCAAAACCTCCAACACAGACATCCGAGTACGTAAAATGGCGAACGCATGCGGTGGGACCATATCTAGTACCTGGTTATTGCTCAATCTTTGGAACATAGATTCCAAGACAGCACCCAATTACGTGAGGGAAGCATTTGCTTCCAACGAGAAAAATTCTTTCACCACTTCCAGATATCTCTGCTTTTACATCAATAGTAAAGGTGGAACCATCTTTATGCCATATAGCGGAGAAGTCTCTGTAATCTACAATTGGGATTCTTTTGGGATAAAAACGTCTCTCGCAAGCGGAAGTTTTGTCGATGCGTAACCAATTTCTGGAGATTCCTGTGCAATGGGTAGAAAATCAATAGCATTTTTAGCTCTTTTCAGAAGTTTCCTGACAATAAGAACTATGACTTTTTATTCTCGTGCCATCGACCTAGAAAGTGGCCGCGTAGATTGTAAAAAATGGTCACAAAAATCACAGCTGAAAATGAGAGGTGCAGCAAGGTATTCGCAAATCAACAAAATCTAACTCCCATAAATAGGTGCCAAGTATAACCACCAAAAAGAGTTTAACTATGATACTGAGAGAGCTATTAATAGCGTCTGCCAAGTCCATTCCCGAACCGTGACGAATACAATGTTGCATACCGAGAGGATTCTCTCTAGCACTAATCCGCTTGAGAGCAAATCTTGTATCAAGGACGGATAAATGCTAAACCGAAAACTGTTTGCAGAGGCCGAGGCTGGCTTACACCTTATTTATTTTTTTCATTAAAACAACCCGAAAATGGTTTTGGAGATTACAGGAATCTGACCACGGATGACGCGGAGCAGGTAAATTGTACTTGATTCATTTTTCTCGACAGGATTTTGACTGAAGATCGAAGCTTGGCCGCCTCGAGCATCTACATTTTCGGCTTAAAAGACGCCCCTCCCGACGAAAAGACTATCGAAACTAGGTTTAAGGATGGACAGGAACCGTTGTAAAGCAGCTCAATTGTTTTTTGAAGAGAAATGATCGTTTCCGTTCGCGGATGTTGCCGTATGAGCTTTGCGTTAAATAAAAAATAGTCGCAGACTAGCGTTTGCTTCCTCATGTGAGGTGTTAGAACTAGGGCCTTCAAACTCTTCGGAAAATTCCTGTATCGTTTCAAAGTCTTTCACATATCTCAAAGAGTAGAGTTGGCGCAATGGTGATGCGTATCTTTCCTCGTAGCACACATATGAGGTTAGTCGAGCAGACGCTTGACTGGGATTTCTGCCATTGGCACCTGATAAAGCTATGTATATGGCATGGTATTGATCCATCCCAGGCGCGAACGACGAAGTGACTGAGATACACATGTCCTCAATGTTGATAGAATCGATTGGCACTTGGACCTCGTCTACAGTTAGAGTCACCGTCAACGGCAGATCCGTAGTCGGAACAGCATAGCTGGTATTTCCAAGTAGCTGAAGTTGCTCAGCGGTCCTCCCTGCAATTCTTCAGATCAAGGGAGATAGACACGACGAGAAACACTCTACCGATAGCATCTGAGAATGTCTGTGTTTTGGTGTCTGCACTCAGAAAACGTTTGGCGTTCAGATTGAGCGTACTGTATCAACCTCAGATGCGTTGCTTTATTATTCTCCTAGCGACTTCGAGACACCAAATATCCGATGGCAAGATCAAGACCATTTACATACACAGAACAACGATCAAAAGCACAGAAAACACTTCCGTAGCTTTAAAACGCTTCGTTCAATGCAATGTAACAAGAAACCTCTGTTTTATGAGGCTTTTGCTTGGTATCGTGTACCGATACGAAGGAATCACTAATTGGCGCTCCTGTATCGTAGGATCTCAGGAGGTAGTGTACCACTTCGGTTCAACACATAACTTTACTCTTGAAGATACTAGACGAACCTCTGATGGAGTTGAAATCGTCTACAACCAATGCTTTCAGAAAAATAGGAAGGGAAATGTATGCTTCGGCCTCACTGAATTAGAGTACTTGAGCCTTTTGTTCGAAGTGCGCGATGAAATCCAGTATCAGGATCGGGTCTTCACCAAAGAACTTATTGTTTGGAGGCGTATTATACATTCTCATGATGTAATCCTTTCCATGACCGGTGTCTTTCTTTGAGCGATTAAACGCGTAATCATCAAACCAATAATAGTGCTACAACAATGTAGTACAGTGGCTCCTTAGGAAATATGTTGGTGTGGCTTTGTGGCATGATATTCCTAAGGAGGGCTCGTATTTTATTAACTGAGCCAGGTGATGCATAATGCAACCGCGTGCACAACAGTATCCTTTAAGGACGGTATAATTTATATTTATTCTAGTTAATTTGTGCGAGTAATTACTACAGTACGGAGACCTGCCGAGGCGGGCTCCCGGCTTGATACCTAATCTGCTGGTCGAGCTCCACATCTGGGGAAGTAAACGAAGCACCCTTGAGTCCTCATCTACTTTCCCGGTGGAGACTCTCATCGATCATCCTCAGGTTTCTAAGCCGCCGATTCCCAGGTCGCCTCATAGCAGCGCCTGTAGGAGCATTGTACGCCCAGTGAACCTCCCCCTCTGCTTGGTGTTTTTCAATTCACTTTAAGAATTCTGCCGGCTCGCGACAGCGAATACTGGAGACCGCTATTAAGAACACGCACCTTCGGAGTCAACAAAAACTCCAAACGGGTGTTGCGCTCTACTACCTCCAAAGGAGAACTGAAAGTACCACAACTGGTCTACCTAATTAGAAAGTTAGTTTTATAAAGGATTTGCAAAGTCGCAGCAGAACAGTGTTTCTAGTTTGCAACGATCGAACCCGCACAGTGAAATTCTTCCCTAAGGTGATTCGGAAGTGGAAGAAAATCACCTCCGACCTACTCCTCTATAAACTCCTCAGAACCCTCAATGGAAACCCCCGTACAGGACCCTCAACCAACTAACTCCGAGGGTGGGTGAAGCACGCGCAGTACTCCTCAGGAGATAGCCGCCAGACTGGAGGACCCCGGAAGTCTCCTTCGGAATCCTGGCTCCTCTGTGGAGCGTTTCAGAAATCGCCTTAAAAGAGTGCATGATCGGAGGCAAGCGGAATCTTACGCGACACCTCTGGAGAAGGTCAATGTGGAGGTTGAAGAACCGCAGACTGCATGGCGGCCACCACCTCAGGAGCGGCAGGGACGGGAACACCCGGAGGCTATCTTCATCCTGAAGTCACTGGCCTCGCGCCTTACGGATTGGCTCTCACAGGAGCTGGTCCAAAGAATACCTGCGGGTTTTGAAGCACACTTCGCAGCGCGCCGCCACGTTCTTGTGTAGGAAATCGCAACCGAGAGTGCTCACCGTGCTGTGGATTCTTTGTCGGATTCCGATCTATTCCTAGAGGTGATCTCAGATGTTATCCGTGCGGAGATTCGTTCCCAAACCGCGCAGCTGCTCCCTGCAGCGGCGTTTCAAAGTTATTTTTCCATAAAGGAGAGGTTCCCTCTATCAACAACTAAGGTGACCCCGGGCAGAGAAAAACAGGATACTGCAACCTCCTACGCCAGAGGAGGGAAGGATACTCCCGTAGGGAAACAGGGCCACCTCAGGAATCTCGATGTGCACCGTCTGGACATGACGCCACGGAGGAGGACAGGATACCGGTCGTGAAGGAATGAACCCAAGGAGAGAACGACAGGATACTACTCGGATGGATCACGATAATGGGGCTATCGTCAGTCACCCAGACCACCTACGGAAAAGACACCGAAAGAAACGGAGGGAAAACAGAAGAAAGAGAGACACGCTTTTGGAGAGAAGCTGAGACTATGAACCCATTAACAGCTCCAGCTCGGAGGACGGTATACCTCCCAGGGAGAAAAGCAGAAGGGTCAGGAAGGTCAGCCCGCTTAACGACCTCTTCGCCAAAGTGGTGGATTATGGCACCTACAGGTTGAATGATCGCTGCACTCTTTACGACGCGTCGGTCGCCCACCGACTCGAGAAGATCCAGCAACGCATGAATATTCGAATGAAGAAGCACTCCTTCTCAGGCGAAGACCCCATCTTGGTGTTGAATTTTCTCACACGCTATCGTTCAGCGTGTAAAACCAATGGTGTCCACGAAGTTTCCGCCGTATGCGGGTTTTAGTTTTATCTTACAGGCCCAGCGTACTCGCTGGTGTAGCCGCGCCTCATGGGAGAGAGCACCATTGTGGATGACCCTCGAACGGAGATCTTGACGACGTATCCGGAGGCGGTAAATTTTCTCCTCAATGGTAAGCAACGAATGAGGTGAAGGCCGATGCTGACGCCGAAGTCACCTCCTATAGGCCGAAAACAGGAAGGAACGAGATGGAGTTTTCACAGAAGCTGTGGAAGAAGGCCCTACAGTGTGGGAAGTTGTACTCTGAATGGCGGTTGAAGTTGTTTTTTGTCGAGTGTCTCCTTCCCTGGATCCGCAACAGGATGCGTAATCACCTGACAGCATACCCAAAGACCACTGATGCGGAGCTAGCGCGTTTCGCGGAATCCTATGGGGATACCAATAGTGCCGCTCGTCGCAGCCACGCTCCACTTTCGGACAAACAGACGGCCTCAAGGACCCGTCCTCGAGGCTACCCACTTCCTTGCAGAATTTGTTTGTCTTGAGAGCCAGTACACTTTATGACTCTCACCTCGGTGATGAGGGCCGCCATTCTGCAGGAACGAGAAAAGACCTTCAAAGAACTGAAGGACAAACCAACGGAGAGTGGAAGTTTCCGAACCGCGTATCGCGACATCCGCTCCTTTCAATGAAACTACGGTTACCGCCCTCCACTTGAATTGTAGCCTGTTCCATTTTCACTCGCACCGGCAGCGCAGGTGCCAGTATACAAACAGGTTGTACCTCAAGGTAACACGTCGCATCTCGATGTGCAACCGCAGCAGCCGTCCCCTATAGTATCTCAGCCCTCCGTAAACCATGAAAACCCTCAGGGCCACGCGTAGAGGCTCCGCGTGGCTCCTTACCATCGAGACTCAGCTCCATGGAGGTTGCTCATAGGAAAGGGGGAGACGCCGTCTGCTCTGTCGACGCAGAATCGGCGGGCCTCCCAATCCCGTTGGACCCATTCGATACCTTTGAGGATTCTGTTTGCACGCTTCGCCTTGAGAATTACAAAGGGTTCGCCTCTATCGGATGTTCCCCGCTCGCCTCCATCACGGTGCACGCTATCCTCGACAATGGAGCTGGCCCCAATCTGGTCCGCGCCGACGTGCTCCCGCGATCTGCTCTAGGGTCCTTGAGGACTGGAAAGCTCCCTACGGTGCGCGATAAATCACGTCGAGGGTTGAACATCCTCGGAGCAATACCCCTATCTCTCCGGCTGGGTTTCTTAGAAGAGAAGGTGTGGTTCCTCGTGGCAACCAACTCAACCATACAATGCATATTGGGCACTTCCTTTAGGGATCCGTATGTACGTGCAATCTACCCACGTTTGCGGAATGTATCTGGCCGCTTGATTCATGTTAGTCTGGCCAAGAACCGGATCCAGCTCACAGCTAATGCAAAACCGGTACACCATCTCCCGAAGAGGGCCAGACCCCATGCGCGCAATTTCGAACGTGATGAGGTCTACCGGATGCTGGACAAGTGCGATATCAAGCCCTCCAATTCCAAAAGGGCCTCTCCGGTGGTGTTTGTGTAGAAGAAAGATGGCTCCTTGAGGTTCTGTATTGAATATAGATGCCTCAACGAGGTGACGGTACGCGATTCGTACCCGATACCCCGGATGGATGAATGTATCGACTCCTTAGGCGATGCGTGCGTTTTCTCCACGCTGGATGCCAATAGTGGCTACTGGCAGATTGAGATGGACGACTCCGATAAGGATAAGACAACGTTCACTTCGCACTGTGGGATCTTCAGATTCCTAAACATGCCAATTGGATTGAAGAATGGACCTGCTACGTTCCAACGAGCGGCGGCCATAATCCTGTCAAAGTTTAAGTGGCAGTACGCCTTGGTGTGTGTTGATAATGTCATCATATACTCCCGCAGCGTGGAGGAGCACTTCATGCATGTGAAGCACGTGCTCCAACTCCTGAAGGATGCTGGACTCACCTCAAAGCTGGATAAATATTTCTTTTACAAGTCCTCGGTAGATTATCTGGAGCATGTTGTGCTCCGAAGCCGCCTACAGGTTTTCAAAAAAACTCAGGACGCCACCGAGGAAGCTCACCCATCAACAAACATGATGGAGCTCCGCTCCTTCCTAGGGTTGTGTAATGTCTTCCGGAGGTTTGTTCTGAGCTTCTCACGTATCTCGGCGCCAGTTAATCGCCTCTTGGGAAAATAAAAGCCGACGCAATTGGAAATCCTGACGGACGAAGAGTTTGAAGCCTTTAACACCCTGAAAAGGATACTGATAGGGCCATCCATCTTTGTAATTCCGAAACGGCACGGCCGAATGGTGCTTGACACTGACGCCTGAAATCAACAGGTCGGATAGGCCCTCCTACAGGAACAACCTGAAGGTGGACTTCAATTCATCAGATACTGGAGTCGCAGCCTCACTTCTACGGAACGGACTTATTCCACCTCGAAGCGCGAATGTCTCGCCGTCGTCTGTGCGGTGTTTCTTTTACGCTCATACTGAAAAGGCGCGCATTTCCCCTTGAGGACGGATCACGCACCATTGAAGTGGATACTGTCTTCGATGGATACTTCCGGCCGCTTGGAAAGGTTGCGTCTACGCCTCCTGGAGTTCGAGTTTGACATCGTCTACCGTCCTGGCATAAAACAGTAGGAAACGGACGCGCACTCGAGAATCTCCACCGAGGGCGAAGACAAAACAACTTTGGAGGACACCATCCAGTGTCTTGTCATGCAGGATGCCGTCGGGAAAGAAGGATTCGATGGAGAATGCTTGGAATTCTGTGAACCCGGAGGAAAGTGCAGTGGGCTCCCTGAGGTTATGGCCTTTGTTGAGGAGGAGTAAGCAGTTCTCCACATCAACATAGCGGAGTTACAGAAGAAGCAGAGCACGAATACGTACTGCGAAGAGTGCCCCACCACTGTGGGGAGCCTGAAATCGTTATTCGGTGTCGACTGGGACGGCGTACTTGCACGCCGCGCTTGCTTGGAAGGAGCACTCCAAAAGGAAGTGCCTACGAGACTATGGGCCAGGATGCTGTTTCTCTCGCACTATCTTCCCCTCGCCGGGCACCCCGGCTGATCGCGTATGTATCTTACCATGCAGAGAGAGTCCTATTGGCCGAACATGGCTAATGACGCCTTTCAAACGGTGGCGGATTTCTATTCCTGCGCCGGCGCTAGGGAAAATATACGGACGCACCGGACGCTGCTCACTCTGTTACCGCCTTCAGGACATTTAGAGTTCGTGGCAATGGACATTTTGGGCCCTCTCCTCAAGATGGAGGGAGGGTGTCGATTTATCCTCGTGATCACTGATCGTTTCTCGAAGATCACGCGTGCCATCCCTTTCCGGAGCACCCCTACAGCAGTGATTGCCGATGCCTTTCTGGAGCACTTTGTTTACCCGTATGTGATACTGTTGAACCTCCTCACGCAAAACAGTCCCCAGTTTGCGACGAAGCTCTTCAGCGCCGTCTCCGGAATGATGGGGATGAAACAGTTGTTTACAACTGCTTATCACCCCCCGACCAACGGAAAAGCGAAGACGTTCAACAAGACCATCGCCTCGAGGCTGAAGCACTACATCGCGGACAGCCAGAAGGATTAAGACGCATATGTGAGCCCCCTCACGTATGCATACAAGCTGCAGGTGCACCGCTCTACAGGGAACGCTCCTTTCAATCTGGTTCTGTCGCGTATTCCGCCAAATTCCGTCATTGCGGCACGCGCCACGGCGCACCCGGGGGATGGGACACAAGTACCAGCAGTGGCGCAAGCAAAACCCTCCATCCTAGGGCGGTATGAGAACGCACTCTCCCTCGCAAAGGAGAGAATAAACGCTTTGCAGCGGAGACATAAACAGGAGTTTGACCGGAAGATGAAGGCAAGCCCTTACCTGGAGAAATGCGACAAGATTTTCCTCGCAAACCTGCAGAAACATCCGACGAACCACCGCACGTCACGTGCAAGCCACTGCCGACCACTTCAGGGCCTTAAAACGTCCTGGACACCCATGAAGACACTGTCCCCATTGAGTTAAACGGGCTCTCAGATGTCTTGTCCCGTGATAGGGTGACGAAAGTCCCGACACCCAGCCCTTAAGGAATGCCCGCCACCCCATCTCAGAGATCACGCACAGAACATCCTCCTCCAAATACTTCAAAAGCAACGACAATGCTGGATACTGAAAATCTCTTCACACCTTTCGGCAAACCATTGCTGGAGGCTCCAGACACCATCATGACCCCTGAAGGTGATATCCTCTACGCGGTGGACCATATCGTCTCCCACCGACAAATCCCGTAAAAATACTGTACCGCGTCCGCTGGTACGGGTACACCTCAAAGGATGACACGGAAGAATCTCCGGGACACATCCCAGAGAACTTCATTAGAAGATACAACACCAATCTGGTGCGGAAACGACTCTCCGCGTAGACGCTTCCGTTTAGGATAGGGAGAGATACCCCCCAACCGGAATTGGTTTTCGTCTCTGCTGTCTATCCCGCACCTGGAGTTCTCTCTTTCGCCTCCAGGACACCTTTGCCTGCTTTTTGCACGCTCTCGTGGTAGGACGTCGAGTAGTTGAGCACGCGGGTACGGCCCATTCGTATTGTAACTAAATTTCACGGAGCTTCTGCTCCCACTTAAGGATCTTTTATTCCGCCGCTACTGGGAACTGACTCCCATCGCAAGGGGTCTTTCACCTACAGATCAACGAATCGCGTCGTATACTCCGCTTCGAGGCGAGCTTTTGCCGTGAGCGCTCGGCTCTCGAAGAACTCCGACAGGCTTTCCTTGATGGCCGCCATCGAGGCTCGATCCACCCGGACCTTGTGGTGTTCTAAGACCCAGGCACAAGCCTCGCGCAGAGCCTCTACAGGAGAAGCCGGAGCAGGACGGCCCGTCACCAGGCACGCCTGCACCAACTCCTGGAAGGCAGCACCCAGAGCCGCAGAGGATAACCCGCCCAATGGTTCCCCCGAAGCGGCAATCTCCGTTAACGGAACAACAACCGCCACGGAGGAGCCGCGGACGACGGACCAGCTGGGACAGGGGCTTCCCAAAGAGACTCTGCAGGCACCGCCACGGAGGTCGGCAGAGCCAAGGACGGAGTCGGCGAAACCAGAGGTGACGGCGGTAAGGGAAATAAAACGCTCCGCAGGCGAGGCTGAAGTGCAGGCGCAAGTACGCTCCGCAGTCTGGGTTGCATCACCGGGGCCGAAGCTGCCGGGACAGGAGTAATCTCGTCCTCTTCCATAGGAACCACGCCGGTCATCACTTTGGGAGGATCCGGCATTGCGGCGAGACGCGGCGTTATAACCTCAGGAGGCGCACCCATACATTGGGGCGAAATCGTTACCCAACGAGGCGTATGAGTCGCCAGGCTCTCCATCAAGGGGTCATAGTCGGGGACGCGAAGCCTCGGCACCTGAGGAACCCGAGAAGGCAAAAGACGGAAACCCTGTCGTGGAACTGAACGAAGACCCGCGTGGCACGATGGTCGAAGTGCTTCACTAGGCTGAATGGCTTACCGGTAGAGGTGTGATACACCTCAGGATTGGATGGAGACGCAGGCGCCGGGGTGCGAGAAGTCATGCCAAAGGTGTATAAAGCTGGACAAATGGCGACCGAACGTGTCGTAGCACCTGAGGAGAGTGATCTGACGCCACTTTGGGAACCGCCCGCGGGTATACGCCCAACCAGAGAGGGAGCCGCGTCGAGACGCCATCGTGGAATTCTCGGAGGGGACGGAAAACCAGAGGTGGGCGAGGTATGGAGCACCATGGCTGGGAGCAAGTTCATATCCAGTGGAGACCGACGGAGGCGCAGAAGAGAAGATGATGAGATGCTGCACCTTCACGGAGACGGAACGAGCGGACGCGATGAATAGAGTGTTTCTCAAAAGGGAATCCTCGAAGGAATCGGAGCGTCAAATGCCTCGAGGGATTCAGTAACCAGTCCGGACCGACCAACACTCCGGCCATAGAGGTTGAACGTCTGCGCGGCACACGGGACGCTGAAGTTGAGAGTTTTCTCACGCCGCTGACTGGTGCAGCGTCACCGACATGTTACGCCAAGGAAGAGAAGACGAAGCCGGGTCAAAGAGGACCAGGGCCCGCAAACACCGCAAGGGATAAAACACGAGCTCGCGGTGGTACGCCGCGCAGGAGTATGGAAGTATGAAGGAACGCCTGAACGAGAGGCTGTACCACATCGCCGGAGGCCGCACTGGCATCAACACCGATAGGAGCCACCCAGGCATTGAGCTATTGGAAGCTGCACCTCGAGGACGTGGTGCAATTTAGGAAAGGGGGTATGTAGTACAGTGGCTCCTAAGAAAATATGGTGGTAGGGCTTTATGGAGTGATATTTCTAAGGAGGTCTCGTATTATATTAAGTGAGCCATGTGGCACATAATGCGGCCGCGTTTGCTTCAGTATCCTTAAGAAACGGTAGAATTTATATTTATTTTAGTTAAATTGTGCGAGTAATTACTACAGTACTGAGACCTGCCGAGGTGGGCTCCCGGCTTGATACTTAATCTGCGAATCGAGCTCCACATGTGGGGAAGTAAACCAAGCACTTTTGAGTCTGCATCCATTTTTCCGATCGGAGACTCTCGTCGATCATCCTAACGCTTCTAAGCCGCCGATCCCCAGGTCGCCTCGTAGCAGCCCCTGTAGGAGCATTGTCTGCCCAGTGAACCTCCCCCTCCGCGTGGTGTTTGCGGATTCCCTATAAGAATTCTCCCGGCTCGCGACAGCGATTACCGGAGACCACCTGTAGGAACTTGCAACTTTTAAGTCAACAAAATCTTCCAACGGACGTTGTGCTCTAGTACCTCGAAATGAGAACTGACAGTACCACAAAAAAAGCCTTTTTTACAGAGGGTTCATGGGTTTCAACTCTTTCCAGTTGAAAATAATACATTCTTTCTTACCCCTCGGAAATACTCCGTGAGAGAGATTGGTAACGTTAGATTGGGTAGGTTAGTGTCAGCAAATGTTCCCATAGCCTAGAGAGTACTCAGTATACAAACCAATCGATGCATATCGGCTTCTGTTCGATTTGAATTCCGACGAACAAGCACGATAGCGAACTTTCTTCTTAGAAAGGAAAGCCTTTAAGACAGGTAACCGGAAGAAAGTACCTTGAACTTCTAAACACTGAGAAAGCGATGATTGTCTCGAAAGAGAATCTCTATATTTTCCATCCTATTCGTCACACGAATCATCCGGGTCTTCATATAATAGTTAAATCTTCAGCACTTTTGCGCAAGTGCTTTCAACGCACCTAGGAGTTTTAGAATGGAGCTCGCATATTCTTTGAGAAGACGAATGTCATCCGAAAAGTCCCGGGGAAGTGAATCAGCCTATCTGCAACCACGTTCGGTCGCTTGCTCCAAGAGGGAGATGTGTGCGGCATAAAACGTGTCCAAGCTCGACTCCAGAATACGGAAAGCAGCTGTATCTAAACGTTGAGAATTGTTACCAACACACAGACCAAACATGTGAAAAACGGCTGGGACAACGGCTTGTGGGACCAATGCGGTAATAAAATATATATCTGGCCATTCGTATCAATCCCTTATGATTCCATGTTGTCCGATAGGGGTCTTGGCGAGTACGAGGCATGCGGCGCGGCGGCATCAGGGGAACCCTTCCTTCTCAAGGATCCGGTTACAGTATGCGGCGTTCCGCAAACAGGGGTATACGGTTTCCTCGATCACGAAATGGGCAGGCACGGGATGAAAACCAGAGATAAGAAAAAATCCAATCAGGAACCAAAAACGACAAAGATTAAAATCAATATCAAACTTCGTTTCAAAGTCAGGAGATAACTCACATAGCAAAACCATGGATACGGTGTCTCTGAAGGCTTTCAATACCTCGCTCTATTGGGGATGTATTCTCAGAGATGAGCCCTCCAAGCACTATCAAGGTAGGCGTAGCTCTGCGGAATGCGGTTGGATATACCTAAGATGGTCTCGGAGTATCGAAGTCAAAGAGACATATCCAAATAGGGAAGATTCTAGAGAGGGGAGAAAAAAAGAGAAAATAGAAGAGAAACTGAAGCGTATTGCAAAGCGATTAAGCAAAAAAAGGCGCAACAGCGAAGAATAACCCAAGACGAGTCGAAATATAGTGGCAGCAATAAAAGAGAATACTGTATAACATCAGATCCAAACTAGTAAATACATGCAACTATTCAGTGACAGGAAACGCATAAGCGTCCCATGCTCAAACGCGATTTTCCGTGAGGATAGTCACGCTTTGCAAGACAAAACGACTCAGAGCCGAGCTTGGTGGACGTCAGTGTATAAGGCGCATCAACTGTAACATGTCACTTCTATACTGGACCAGCACCGCAATATAGTCTGGAACTTCTCTCTAATACAATAACTTCAATAGATACTATTATCAACACGTTTTGAGTAAGCGCCACCACGGCGAGTGAAAACGCGGGCACGTGCCTGATGCGTGACGCACGATTGTGCGGGACGGAAAAGCACGAAAAAAGATCCAGATCCCATCTCGAGAGGCTCATCATAATATTGATAGGCCACGCGCTCCTGGGCTACTTTTAGTGTGATAAATTGCACTTTATATTCCACCGCGAGCGTTTGCGTTGTTCCTTTCAGCCAACTGCAGCGTCTACGAAAGACACATTTTCGTTTATCTTTTCTGCCACAGCCTCAAGTATTTTTTTTTGTTTCATCACAATATGGCGTATGCGCTTTGGCTACTGGAACTTCACAAGCAATTACCACGTCTTGCATGGCGGTGAATTGAGACTTCGCCTTGATTCCGGCGTTACCACTTTTACTACTTCACTTTTTATTCCTTTTATTGGAGCAATCTGCTATAGCTTTCTGGATTTCAGGATATTGCTGATAATTTTCATAAACGTTTACCGCCAAGACAAAAAACACTTGTTTTTCATCGTGATTCACAAATGTGTTCACGGTTCTTAAAAAACTACTCATTATTCAGCAACATTATAATTGTTGCATTGCAAAATTCTGTATCGTTGCTATTACAGTGGGGTACACGCAGTAGTGCCACTATGAGCCAAAGGCGTTTGACAGGCACTAATGCGAGTTGGGCAATATTCAAAACAACAAATCCAACCCTCTCGTTCACCGGGTGACCTTCACCCCAATAACTCAGTAATGAGCATTTGACGTTCATCCTTCGACGTCTCACTCCGTTTTGCTCGCAGCAGAGCTGTTTTGGCTCTTCTCAAGTAAAAAACAGCATCAGACACTGCACTGTTCACAGCAACCTCTTCAATGCCTTGAAAAAGCAACTGTATATCATGCTCACAAGGCAGCGGTACAACAATCCCATTGTCCTCATCACTATCCGCAACCTCCACCTCTTTCTCTCCATGCTCTTCCACTACATCAACAATATCGAGCGCATCCTCGACCATAGCCTCACGCACGTCATAATCCTCTTCAATATTTACCCACTTCTCAACATCACAAGCCTCAATAGTTTCAAAAACCTGCTCTTTAAAAGGATCAGTAGCTGTAACGTGAATTGATAACGTGCGTATCGCTTCAATCATTTCCGTTACAGTGCTCTTATCCTCATGTCTGTTAGACATCTTTCCTTCTACAGAGTTAATATCTGCTTCATAAAGCACTGGCAAAGCCTTTGCTTTTCGCCAACATCTTGCAATCGCAGTAAAACTTACTTCTTCCCAGCTCGTATGAACGAGATGGCACACATACAGCATATGTGGGTCAAATCCATCCTTTAAGCCCCGCATTCCTCTCTTCGCTAATGATGCGTTTCGCCGAGCCTTCCTTGTTTCAACATCTTCAACGATTTTGCGCAAAAGGAGTGCACGATACCTCCGTTTAAATGCCGCGATAACTTCCATGTCCATCGGTTGATGAATTGATGTGCAGTTCGGAGGGAGGGTGAGTACCTGTATTTGCCCTATTATGCCCGCCAAATCAGAAGCATGTGGGCCGCAATTATCCATGAGGACGACACATGGGCGAGATGTAAACTTTCGTACAAATGGGAGGAAGATGCTAAGAAACCACTTCCGAAACGTTGTAGTATCCGACCATGCGTTCTTTTGAATTAAATAAGGAACTGGAGGTGACCCCAAGCGGAAGCAACGAAGATTCTTGGCGGTACCGATAATAGCCATTGGGGCTTTTGCAGATCAGTCCGCGTTGGTACAAACTTAGGTCGGAATTCTGTCCTTGGCTTTCATTGCTTTGGTGCCTCGAACAGACTTGCGGGATTCATGAAAAGCTAAAGATGTTCTTCGTGGGAGAAGTTTGTAGAACAATCCTGTCTCGTGAAACGTTAAAGATACAGTCAATGTCGTACTGCTTCAGGTTTTCTCATAACAAACTCATTGCTGCAGCAACTTTTTCAGCCAATACGCTCCCAGCTTCTCCAGACAATGAAACGGATCGAAGCCCATACCGCTTGACAAACTTTGATACCCATCCATTGAGAGCCCGAAATTGTCCCAACTTACTTTTGAGTTGCCAAGAGTCAGATGTTAATAGTAGCCGATCGCAAGCCATAAGTGCTTTCTGCTGGATAACACTTTTGGTGACTGGTAATTTTGCAGATCTGACAACCTGCAAAAACTTGAAAACATTCTTCTCTATTGCCTCAAATGGTGGTGGGCGTATAGTTTTGGAGTGCAGAGATAATGGATTGTTTTGTTCATGCTGCAGAAGATGATCTGTGGAGCGTTTAATGTTGGTAACAGTGCGTCGGGATATGGAGAACTGACGCATAGCGGTTGATGCATTACATCCTGTTCAAAGCATTCGAGCAATTTGAATTTGCTGACCGATGGTGAGTCTGGTTCTCTTTTTGATGGGCTGAGATGATGGCGATATCATTGCGGCTGCTGCCTCTTGTCGGGGAGAGCGGATGGCACCGCTTGGAGATCTTCAGATCGTTTCGCGGTCGTATTTGCCCTGTTTGTGAGCAGTGCTCCTACATCTCCCGCCAAGGTGTGCCGCGTTAGCAAAAGTGGCACTATTTAGAGGACAGCACTGCTCAAAGTGGCACTCTTGCGAGGCCCCATCCTGTACTGGAGATTTCGGTACGTAATTTTTAGATATAAAAGTAGGATTCCGTATGCGCAAAATCTCTAATATACCGGACACTATATTTTCTTATACATTATCAAGTAGTATAACAAATGCAACCTCTGATAAGATTTTTAACGAGAAAAATAGTTTTCATATTTTGCCGCGGCTCTCTTATACGTTTTGTGCATAAGCACTGCCCACTAGTCTGGATAGTTTAGGAAAAGATTCCCATTTTCTAAAAAAAATAAAAAGGCTTTATTTTTGCGCTTTTGCAATGACGTTTTGTGATCCGAAGTATTCAATTTAAAAATTTCAAAATCTGCCTTAGATTGTTGTGTTTGATTTAAAACAGGTACATCTTGATCATTTGGCCAAACGGACATTTCCGTCTTGAAACCTTAGCATTTATGCTTGCCGCTGAAATGTTTTTTCCACTGTGCAATGATTTTAGGTAGGCGAAAGGAATACTGAAGGCTTATAGCAGTGACTTACCGACAAGAATTCTTTTTATGGCAACCTTGATTCTGTAGCATCTTTTACAAATTGCATTGAGCATCATTATTCATATCATAACTAGTATTTATCTCAAGAGATTTACAGCTACCACATTTGATTATCATTCGTTCAAAAGTAAAATCAGTCATGCTGAAAATATTTCCAAGAAAATCTCACTTTTCTGCATGTTTTCGTGTACTCATCACCATGAAAAGACATATTTCAGAGTAGTAATTTTTTCCCCACCTTTGCTACAGTTCTATTTCTGGTGTAAAATTCAGGAAACAACAAACTAGATTTCGTTGAGTTCAGCAGACGAAAAATTGTTCATTTTCAGAATAATAAATGATTCATTTTGCATAAAAAATGAATCGTAAATAAAACTGTGTGTACCATCTTCTTCGTCGAAGAAGGAAATTAATATTATACTAAACTTAATCAAATTGTCATTGAAAAAAAGGCAGTGTACAGTAGTTAAAGAGCAGAATTTTATTTTTCAGAACCAACGCCAGACATTTAAGTTGAAGCACAGATAGAAGTATTGGGACACACAGAACCACAAAGATAGTCCACAAGCCACACTGTCGTCAAATATTCTCCCGAAGACAGTCTTCAAGTTCCACTGTCGTCAAATAATGTCTCGAAAACAGTCTTTAATCTACATTGTCTTCGAGTATTGAATAGAATAAGATTTTGTCAATTTAAGCTTGAATAGATACCGCAACACATTACCTACTTTTCAAGTAAGAGAGTCAGCTGTTCTCCAACGAGAATCAGGCACACTTTTGTACCACATATTACGCTCCGTAGTGTTACAAAAGTACTCCTGGGAATATCTCGTCTTTGAAAGGAGTGATTGTAAAAGAATATCAGTTTTATACACACTCGTAGAGTACCTGTGTAAAATGCGTATCACTACAGGTTTTTTTATCTTCTATGTTCTTCCGGTTCTTTATAGCTACGAGAAATGGTGTTTTTCTTGCGTTTCAAAATTTTAAGTAGAATGCTACAGGCTACATTGGGATAGTTCTTTTTACACAAAACTTCTTGGATGGGCGGAAGAATTTTTTTGTAACAGAGAGAATGTAATGATTGGCTTATTGAAACGGTTTTATCTTGGGATCTTGTATGGAGATTGACTCGACGTGGGTGACCCGTAGTCTAATACCTTTTCAAGAGGTGACAAAAATATGAGGAACTCTCGCCCATTTTTTTAATGTCTACCACCCCAAGTAGTAAGGCTCTTTCTCTTCTTCTAGCCATCCTGGAGACCGCATCGAAAACCATTCACGCAGGACAAGTTCCGCTGAACAAAATGCCCCTTCAAGCCATCCATGTCGATCCGAATAGGCTTCTCCAGCGATAAAAATAGTTTCATCCAAATATGGCCTTCTTATGAATGGAGCTACCTCCCAACCTTTTGCCCCAGGTTTCCAATGGTGATATGCCCCACCTTCTGGATCTTTAGACCAATCTACGTATGCTGTCATTACTGGTCTCGGCAGTTCAACATCGACAGAGTGGACTTGCTGCAGTTGTGCCATCACCTCCTCAACAACAAACGAGTTTGCTTGCTCAAAACCTCGCTTTTGGTGAATTTTCTCGCCTGATTGGTCTGCTCGGCTTTCACTTCTTTCGTTCCTAACATTGCCTTGATCTTGCAATATCTGCCAAAATTTGCAAGCATTCATATCAACATAGCTTGCCAAAACAGTGGATAATCCAGATTTTCTTTCCGACGGTAAGTAGAAGCTTTGTCGAATCGGAAGATTAGTCACCGTTTTTGCCTTGTCACCTATATTATTCTTCCACCATGCCTCCTTGAAGACAAAGTACAGCTTTATACAAGGGATACGTTGGACACTATCCAAAGCGTTCTTTAGATTTTCCTTTCTGGAGGAAGTTTTTACAAATAGATGAGATGAAGGGTCCAAGAGCTCGATACCCCGCTGAGGGATGCAAAGAATTATGTGTTTTGCAAAAGTTTCCAGTTTGATGTTGTTTTCGACTTTCTCAAGAATGAGCTTATATTCTGGTGTCCCAGATCTGTTCTTCTCAAAAGCAAGCAATTTGTGTCCCCGACAAACTTGACCCCCAGCTCTCGTTATCTCATCTTCTAGATATTGCATTACAAATCCGAGACCGCCTTTTACTGTACGGTACTTGCATTCTTGGGTGAAATCTTCAACATAGGCTTCGAGCCCGTATCCAGCAGATGAGTAATAGGTCGAATCGTAACCATCACAACGCCGAATATACTCATACGTCTCTGTATCCAGTTGATCGCGAAGAACTTGATCGAGAGACATATCGTTTAACAACCAATTCTCATAAGGTCCAGGAAATCTATAGGTCAGAGTCTGCTTAACCTCGTTCCATTTTTTGTGACAATTAGTGGGATCATTTCTCAATTCTTGAATGGAAAATCCGTCTGCCATCAATACATCAGATACAACCATTTCCAAAATACTCTCAGCAGACTTTCCTACCCGTCTGTTGCCATGTTTAGAAATGGTACGATGTGATGCGGTTTCCGATGCGTCAAGGCTGAGATGCTTTCGTCCGTGCCGGCCATTTTCGTGATAGAAGGTAGTGAATTCAAAGTCGGTGGTAGAAACATTTGTGTTTTTAGCAATGACGTTTTCTATAAGGGAAGTGATTAACTTCTGGTTTGATAAGTAACGCATTGCCCCAAGTTCTGCAACGCCAGAGTTGGGATGTAGCTTGACAGAATTGATTCGACCTCCTATTCGTTGCCTTGCTTCGTAAACTGTAACTTTCAGGTTTTTGGGACTACCGTTGATGTCCAAACCCGTCAAAAGGCGATAGGCACAAAACAGACCTGCTGCACCAGCTCCAATGACTGCAACATCAATCTCTTGTTTCGCTGGAACGTTCATTTGGCAGTAATGTAGAAGGAACTGCCTGCAAGCTTCAGAATCAGAAGTAAAACGACGTTCTGCTCATGCACGACTATATGGCTTCGCTGCTTCTCAGTCTTAAACGCATTTCTGCAACAGGCGTTTTTCGCCTTTTCAATGACATCTCTCAAGTTTTGAATACACAAGCGTGGTATAAAGCAGAGGAGTGTGAATTGTTTTTCTCGAGAGACTATCATTACATCAAAGATTCCTAGAATTGATTGGTTTAACGGTGTGTCGTCAAGAGCTCTCGTTTGCCTCTCTGCACCACATATTGTCAGAGAATTTCCCGAAAGACCTAGGGGTTTTCCTCTTGAGATTTCATTGTCTTCAGGCTTGCTATATAAGATTAATGCTCAGTTGTAATGTAAAATTGATCGAGCAAGTCAACTATACCTAGCTTGTGAGAAAAAGCATCAACTCGCTCTGTAGCAAAGAGCACTGGCCTTTGTTTGTACCTGTGAAGCAGAACAGCTTTACGAATCAGTCCTTCAAGTTTCTCAATAAATTCTGGTATGATCGGAACCGTATTATTGGAATTATATGAGGATCAGGGAAACATAGATTATGAATGGAAGAACGCTTTGGATCAGCTATTACCAGACCACAAAATAATGGTGTGGGAAAAGTCTACAGCATCAAACAACACAATACGGAAAGACCTTGAAGAGGTTGAGTTCGTTGTCATGTGGGCAATACCGTTCAGCGAATTGGCAAAGCTACCAAAGCTTCGAGCTGTACTACTCATTGGCGCAGGTACAGACCATCTGAAGGATTTGCATGCCCTAGCCTCTCACATTCCGATTGTGCGACTTGTTGATAAAACAGTAGCCCGCGACATGGGCGCTTATGCGTTACACTGGGTCATGCACTTTCACCTTGGCTTCGACAAGTATCTTCGCCAACAGGCTCACGGTGTGTGGAAACAGTGTCCGGCACGCGTCGATAGGAGTCAATTTACTGTCGGGGTGATGGGAATGGGCTTCATAGGACGAGCTGTCTGCGATGCTCTCCTAGCAATGGGCTATCGCGTCCTGTCTTTGAGTCGGTCTGGCCGAAACTACAAATCCGTAGAAGCATTTACGAATGAACGCATATATTTGTTCGCAGCCAGATGTAATGCGCTGGTGAATGTTCTTCCTCTGACGGATGACACCCGTGGATTGGTTAACGCACAGGTACTTCACACCTTACAGCGAGAGGCTGTCTTTATAAATATGGGGCGGGGTGAAACGGTCGTTGATGGAGTCATTCTCGATGCGCTTCATGATGGTCATCTCAGAGCAGCAGTTCTTGATGTTTTTCACGAGGAACCGTTGCCTCTCAATTCCAAATTTTGGACTGAAGACAAGGTTGTCGTCACACCTCACATAGCCGGCCAGCCGTTTGCTCGATCTTCTGCAAAGATAGTAGCTGACAATATCAGACGAATTGAACGCGGGGAGCGACCGTTTCCAATTCTAGACCGCTGCAATGGATACTAATGGCTTAGAGGCATTCCAGCCATCGCTGTCGCACTGTGAAGTAGGAGGGTTGATACCAACAGGTTTTATATCTTTTTCCTCGGCTGAGGTAGAGGACAACCGGGACAGTCTGGTAGTAATTTACACCGTTATTGGATTTCAGAATTTATAAACTCTGCAATGCATGTGATCATGGCTAGCATGTTAATTGGCTACACTCTATCCAGCTGTACAACATCAAGGTCCACGACCATTTGTGTGATTAACACATCTGCGAATTGATATGTTGCCGAAGGCTCGAGACCGAATCGTGTTGTCTTGAGACTTCCTTTCGTCCGAGTCATGAGTGCGGTCTGTCAACTATGAGTTGGTTTGACCAGCTTTACTTGTTGCGTGTTGCTGAAAAGCAACGCTTGATGAGTTTGTGGCACCCGGGCGCCTCAGCTGGAGTGGTGGAGTGCGTGCCCGGCGCCTCTCCAACTTCCCAACAAATGCGAAAGACCACGGAGCACGAATTCCACCCGGAACAACATGTCTATGCGACGGAAGTAAAGAAGTGCTCTCTCTCTCATAAGAGATGCGCCATCAGGTTCTCAGTCATTATTTCGAATGCATTGGGTCCACATTTTGTGCGGCGGAGGGACAGCGACCATTTAGAGGGTGCGTGTCTATTGCCAGCACACAATTATCACCCACAAGAAACCCACACAGCCAGAAAGGAATGTTTATAGAAATGAATTGCAGGATCGCTGTCAAGCCCGGATCGCTGTCAAGCCCTTGCCACCAATAAAGAGTTGAAAAACAGCAGGGCGGCTTTTCTTCGACTCTAAGTCCTTGTCAAGTTCTTTCGCAATGCCCACTTTCCGTGGGCGTATAAATTAAGCTGACGCGTTTTGGCAATACCGACTCGGGAATTTTCCGCTGAAAAGTGGTGTACTGACGATTGAACAGAGACCCTAGAGTTTGTACTGCAATCAATGAACGGGAATACTCCCTCGGTAACTCGTCTCCAAGATGATAAAAAGGGTCTCATTCTCGTTGCAAATGAGAACATTCAGCGAGGAGCTTTGATACTCGACGAACAAGCGAAAGTTCTGGATCGACCGAATATGCACTCAGTGCAGTATACATCTACTAAGCACGCGCACACGTTCGAAAGCGGAATATTGAAATTGGCAGAACATATGTGTGAACCGAATTGCGGAGTTT
>JAHNZQ020000308.1:5217604-5230506 GCA_019155205.2 Gracilaria vermiculophylla
CCGCTCGCAAGTTTTTCTGTGAATTATAGTTGAGATGGTGGTGATGCATGGAGCACAATGCGAAGGCGGCGCTGATAAGAGGCCAGCGCCATTTTTGTTTTCATTAAAGAAAATGTCTGGGCGCGCATGCCATCACCCTGAACACAGTGGAATTGTCGTTTGAAAATAAAACCAAGATGCGCATTTTAACAGCGCCTCGCCGCGCTTAAGTCTAAACAAGCGAGAGGGCTTCCTATATCAAGTTCGGCAAGACCCGCCTGATGCCAGAAATTGATATGACATAACTCCGAAAAAAAATTTTTTAGAGCGGACGATGGCTGTGTGAAAACTGCGACGATTCTGCATGTGGAAACGAGTGCGGAAGAGAGCGTGCAACGCGCGCAGAGAGCTTACAAAACACCGATGATCGGGACGAAAGCAGAGGCGCCACTTGTCTGGTCCACTCCCCATGAAGGCCAGACAGGTCGCTGTGCGTATTCACTAGTGGATTCCCCTCGTCGGAGCTTCCGTCTTTGGAGGTGCGTGCGAGCGCTGCCAAACTCTATAAAAATCGGGAGATACGTGTGCCAGACGCATGGGCGCATTGGGATCCACATTACACTGCACTCGTTGTGTTTGTAGAAGATATTGTCTGCTGTCAGATGCACCGTGACACAGTGTCCAACTGATTGAATTAGAATCTACACGAAACTATGGAACCACTTTACGCAACGCACACGGTCTACGCGCAGATCAGGGGAGACAAGCAGAATAGGCGCGAGCAGGCGAGCTGTTCGGGAGAAAATGGTATAAAAATGAGAATAACAGCCGAGATCTAAGGTTCCGTTTGAAGCATTGTGTTAGAAGCTTTTAATATAAAAGATCTAATGTCGTTTTGAAGGAAAGAAACAACGTGTTGTGGAAATAATTACGCGCGTGTTCGAAATATCTTATCTTTTTGAAACGCGAAATTGAACGGTTTTAGGGAAAGGAACTGGTACAGTAGGCAAAATTGCGCATTTTGGCGACCTTTATGGGTGTCCCATACTTTAGAAACGCACTGTACTCGATGCACGAACACAACTCCGTAAAGGGGAAACAATGATATGCCTCCCTCTCGAATGTTCATGAGCCTAATTACCGTTCAATACCGCTAGTTTTTTTAATTTGATACGCATTTCCATCTATCTGTGTGCAGACCGTGCGCTTCACTAAACCGAATATGCGTAAATGCTACACTGAAACATATATCCAACCAAAGCTGATGCAAAGCTGCCTCTCTTAGTTTAATGTAATACGATTTGACTTATCTTTCTATATGCAAGAGAAGCAAATCTTGTTCTCTAACATTTCTACATGCGTAAAACGTTGCATTAGTTTGAATTAACAAACTGTCAAGGATCCGCAAATCTTTTTCGAAGCACAAATCCGTTTATCATCGATGATGAGAACTTGAAGCTCCATGACGAATGCAGCATGTCTTACAAGTAAACCTTCCCTGACGGCCACAACGGCGACAAAAGTAATTCTCACTGGGACAAGAACGACAGACTGCATTACCGCAAGCCTTACACGCGGTAAACATACAATTGCACTTGACAGTTCGGCAGCAGGCACTGCATGATACGCGAATACTGGAATCCGGGGAGCCACACCTGCGGCATAAAGTGGAATCGGGACCAAAATGCAAGTCTTAGGGTTGACATCGGAAGCACTTTCTTTTCCCTTGGTGGCGGGCCATCGCCGAACATTCGATGCAATATATTTTGTGGCATTCTTCGCACCTCTCTAAGTTGCTGCTGCAGGCACGACAGAAGTATAGGTCGCACTCCTCGCATACACGATTGCGTCCGCGGGAGCGATGGCGAGTGCGGTTCCATTTGGCGTCACAATTGGCGCATTCGATGATGATTTCGTGCCTGGAATTGACGGAGATAGTAGAAGACATTGCGGATATGCGACCAACAGAGGGGGGTGGAGGAGGTGGAGTGTGGGGGGGGATCGGTAAGGGAGGGGGTGGAAGAGGTATGAAGCGAGGCGGAGGTGAGACAAAGTAGGGGGGGAAACTCGGAGGTGGGCCTGCGTACGGCGACTAAGGGAAGCGAGAAGGGCGGTGAACGGCCGAGGAGGCTGTGCAGTCAAGAGAAGAGAAGGGACGAGATGGGAGGAGGGGTGGTGAGGGCTGCGGCTGTTGAAATAATGGAGCGCGAACGGCGGGTACGAGGGAAAGTTAAAAAGAAGCGAAGAGGCGTGGATGCAAGGCTCGTCCGATGGAACAACTTCGTGGGAAACATGGCCTGAGGTTCTCGCGGCGCTGGGCGTGACACAGACGGCGTGCGTGCGCAGCACGCGCGCCATGCGTCACGTTAACGCGTGCCAAGGCTGGCTGCATTCACCGCACGCTCCGGCTCACACATGCGCCCCACACATGTGATGCACGCGGGGGAGAACCTTAATTCCCTTGAAAAATACTGTAAGGAATGCATTAGTGTGTGCTGTACACGTGTGCCACGACGGACTGACTGAAAGTCCGACATTCGCACGGGTCACATCAGTCACGTTCACGGAGGGATGAGTGCGTAAATGCAAACAATAGCAATTTCGGCAATGCCCGCCATTGCCCGCCATTGCTGCTCCCGTTCTCACCCCCCCGTCACCAAACCCGTCGTCGCCGCCCCCACCGTCGTCGCCACTCCCACCGTCGTCGCCGCTCCGCCTCTTGCTCATTATGGACTCCAACAAGCCCAACGAACTTGGTGCGGACGACCTCGTCGACTACGAGGAGGAAGCTGACACCCCCGTTGAGAAGCCTGTCGAAAACTGCAAGCACTCAGCAAACAAGTATGCTATACCACACACCTTTTTCTCTTTTCCCGCTGCCCTCTTGCATTTATAAGTATATTTGGCATGTAAACATTTCATTTTACGTTCTATTGTGGGAATGAAATAATTTTTCTGAGCATCGATGAATGCTTCATGAACTATTCATAGCTTCAAGTAAATTTCAATTATTCATACAGCTATAAGAGTGAGGGTAACCCCTTGTATTCGAAAAAAGGACTATAGAAGATCGTCGTTCGTCCTTTACAAGTCTAACGAGCGAGAACCTTTACATACTACTATAGATTTAAATATTGTTGACTCATGTTGATTCACAACTGCGTATAAACGGTTGCTAAAAATTCAACCCTTCTTGAATGGGTGTCATGTCATACTTTCGAGGGCAAGATACTCTCATGCACCAGCACGAGCAGTTGTTTCTGCAGAGTCGTCAACATAATCACACGTGAGCCAGCGAGGTTGCCTGCAAGGTGTCACACTTCTTTATGAAACTTTTTCTGTTGATTTCCCAGTTCCTGAAGCTGTTTCGTGTGCATCTGAGGTTTTTGTATCATTTATGTTGTTTATGTTAGATATACTATTTGTTTTCTTAGATCCCTCGGGCTCATCAGATATTTCTTTTTCTAAATAAATACATTTCGGCGCGACCATAACTTTTGATGTTCTCGTAAAGAACAAGCTTCTGGTTCCATAGGCTATAAAGCGATAGTTCTTCCTTTTGAATACCAAAAATGGTCACGATCTTCATTTGGCATTCAAAGGTTTTCATTGAATACCTGCTATGAAACAAATAGTTTTAAATTTTTCCTATTTGAGGAATGAAATACATTTTTTCTTTCAAAACCAGTTTTAGTGAGAGTTAGGGGTTTAGTCGCATACATTTTTCGTTACGATAAAATGTAAAATTATATTTGCAGTTTGATGTGCTTTAGCACCACTTTTCTTTCAGTTTCGAATTATTTTGACCGAACTTTCATCTTGAGTTCATCCAATTTAAAAACTAAAATTAAATCTTTCTCAGGGCTTTGTTCTTGGACATAAAAATGTACGCAAATGCACTTCTGCTGTAGGTACCAATGAAATGTAGAAAATACAATTTTCTCTCGGCTGATTCTATACATTTGAATTCATAAAGACCAATATACAGAAGTTTCGATTGGAATATTTACCCTGAAATTTTCATCAAAATAGAAGGGATTCTGATACATTTTTTCCTGTACTAAAGTAGTCCCATGCAGATACCGATATCTTTCTGATTTTTGTTCTTAAGATTGCATTGCAGTTTTTTATCTAACCATTTGGATCAGAACCGTTTTTTCGGAATAGTCTAGTCGTACGTGGTAAGTTGTTCATCTTCTAGAATTCCTTCCACAGCCAAAAAAGTTTTGTTCATTTTTCAAAGCTTTTAAATAAATAAAAAACATTTCTTTTCTTTATTTAAAGTGATTATTGTTTTGATTCTTCAGTATTTCAGAGGAAATTACTTTTCATGTTCATCTTTTATGTCCTGAATCATCTACAGTGCGTTTTAAAAGTATTGGACAGTAGAGAAGGGCGCAAACATGAAACATTGTGTTTTTTGTAGCCATCATTTTGTCTAGAACCGTTCAACTCTTCGTTTCAAAAGTAAAACTTTTTCTACCTCCGGCCTAATAATTGCAAAATTACGAACTCCTTCTTTCATATGACAATACGAAAATTTTCGTATCAAAAATGAGAAAATTAATTTATCAGACAATTGTATAAGGCCGTTTTCGTCAATTTTATACAATTGGCTTATACTTTTAGTGCAACATGAACTCTGAAGTGCTACTGGTAGATTACAAATGCCCAGCATTGATAAGAAGTGGAAATATACGCGAAAATGTTTTCGTCGGAATATATTGTTCACTAGTATTTCTTAAAAGTCCATTTATATTAAAAACAACATACTTTTGTACAGATTATTTTTGGCCAAAATATTCGTATCCGCTCATTGAAATAAGAAATATTTATAATTTCTTTACGAGCTAATCTAGATGATGATGCGCTCTGAACACAAGCTGGAAAGATAAATGGCAAAATGTTATATTTTGTATGAGATGAGGAGTAGGAGTAGAACTTCAATTCCATAGAGCCATATTGCTGTAACTATACCTTCTTTACGTACAAAAAGAAAACAAAATTTTTACACACAAAAAGTTTCGTGGGGCTTCTGTTATAAAGTAGTATGGTCTGAACTTTGGACAAAAACAAATACTGATGTACCCTGGTAGAGAAGCAGAATAAACTCAAAAAGGAACTTTTTTATGCAATGCAATTCTTTATATTTCATCATATGTGCGCGTATTAAAAACACTTCTACTTCTTAGCAACGTAACGCTGACACTTGTTAGTTTATAGTAATTGAAAAGCTGTCTTGGTGAATGAGAAACGAGTTTCATTTAATTACATTAACGTTTTGCCTCATATAAAAAGCTTTGAAAACGTTTGAGACGCATTGGCTTGTAGGATATTCGTGCAGAACTGCAATGCGTGAAGGACAAATTTGTTTAAACCGCATCGGGGTCACGGCTACCATATGGTACACAAAAACGGCATATAGTATTTATGCGTCAAATACAGTTGCCTGTGCGCAGATTGAAACGAACCCAGCCATATACCCTAGCGATTCAAGCGAGTCGCGCTTCAAACTGCAAGCCTTGTCCCTGCACGTCGCAACGCGGCGCACAAGAACATTGCAGTTTGTCAGCACGACGCTTGGTTCAAGCCACTTCGCAACATTGCGTCGTGTGCTTCAAGCACTTCAAGCACGCATCGCATAGTTCAAGCGCACGACAACATAGCGCCGTGCGCTACGAATGTACAAGTAGATAAAGTAGAAGGTAAGACGCTTAACGTCTAGTTTTAAGAATCACTATAAAACACAGCCAGATCCACCCTGGAGAAGAGCGTGGGCCTGGCCAGACTTCTTCCAACTCTCCTGTGTTACATTTGGTAGCATCTTTTTACGATACTTCCGCTGGATCCTCCCTCCCTCCTTCCCTTTTCCTCCCTTTTTTCCCCTTTCCACCGTGTTTCATGAGCTCTAATGATTCCCGTATGCGGACGATATCTGCCACATCTAGTTCAAGTCGTCCTCCACGTCGTTCAACCCCGCCGACCGGAAACGAACGAGATGGACCACGCATCCGATCTATGACAGCCGCGGCGGTTGCTGCTTCAACTGCTGCGGCCACTGTTGAAATGGAACCGGCAGTGTTCGACCACGCAGAGGCTGGCCAACACCAACGCTCGCCCTCTCAGGAGATTGCTCCCTTGCCGCGCTCCCAGCCCCGACTGGTGCATGAGGTCGACCATGGGTCGAGGTCGAGAGACTCAGTCCCACTTGGTACAATCCTTCGCTCTCTGCGCAGCCAACAAAACGCCATGGAGACACTTGCTGTGCAGATGCGACACAAGGAGACACGGATTTCGGGGCAAGTAATGACTCTCGAACGTCGTTTCGAAGCTTTCGAGTCCTACGCAGTACCCCAAAAACCGCACATATCTGCTCCCCACCACCCCAACCGCGGTTGCCCTCGACGTGCCTCAGCACAGGATTCAGAAAGAGTCTCCCGTCAAAGCCCACCCGGATGCCCCGGTCGTTAGCTCGGACACCCAAATAGAGCAGACAGTCGCCGGAACGCATGCTCAGCCAACAGCAATGGCTGCCGAGCTATATGCCCAAGGTAAACCGCCTACAAACCGTTCGGATATTGCAAACGCTGTCAAAGCCGCATGCAATATCACATACGCCGCACGACAGGATGAAAGGTCTTCTGTGTGCGTGAAAGACTTCACTTTGGGCATCCTCAAAGTCACATTACTTTTTCCAGCAGTAACGGCACCCCAGGAAGTTCATATAGCGGTCTGCCAACTCCGAAAGGCAGCAGGCCGCTGGTACAATCGAGCAAGACGCCATGGAAAAACATTTACGTCTTTGGAGGCTCTCGAATCCGGACTACTGAAGGCCTATGTCCCCGCAAACGAACTGGCGGAGTCACGCTTGAAACTTATCCAGTTTCGTCTCCACAGCCCTATGAAAGACCATCTCAATCGATTCCTACACCTCGTGGAGACCTGTGAAACTCTCTTTCCGAGGCCTATAGCTATCTGCACTTGCTCCTCTCGACGTCCTACAGATGCAAACTATCGGAGCACTACACCACGGGTTTCCCTCTCGATCTGGAACACGCCTTGAACTTTGTTCGTGCGCTCCATACAGCTGATAAATGGCGCACGACGGCTTCCAGCGCTTCTGAGCAGTCTGAAAAATCTCGCCAGAGGGGCAGTCGTAACCATCAAGGCCGTCGCCCCGGAACGAGTTCGACAAACCTCCTCGACCCCGCCGATATCAATAAGGACGCCCAGGCGCAATTGTGGAGAGCAGCGGAGATGTTCAATGAAGACCACAACCGCATTTATCGGGCTTATGACCGGTGTATGCGCTGTGGGCAGCGTTCATGGAGTGATCCGAACCACCCCTGTCGCAAACGCTTAGTGCATGCCTCGCGTGATAAGCAATCGCGGGCAAAAAACTAGAGCCGCCCCACATCGGTGCGGCTCCCCCCGAATCTTCTGCTCTCCACCCCCCCCCTCCCCACAAGACATGGCACATGCATTCTACACCACTATTCCTACCCTTTTCGCGATGGATGTGAACCCCACTGGAGAGATGATGTACGAAGCTACTCTGAATGGCCACAGCGTTGCCTTCCATCTCGACCCTGGCGCTTCTCACGCCTTCCTCTCCCCCGCTGCTGCCAAATTGTGTAACCTCCCTTTAAAAACCTCGCGCTTCTGCCTAACGGAACTCGGAGATAGCTCCACCACCCCGATTTTGGCAGAAGCAGAAGCAACTATCTCTAAGAAAGATTGCTGCGCATCAATAACAGCGTATGTAATCAAGATGAAGGAGCACAGCAATAACCTAGCCTTGATCACGGTAGGCTGTCAGTGGCTCCGTCAGACACTACCAACCATCGATTGGTCGTCACACTCGCTCTCCATCGAGCGCACCGATGGATCGAGCTTCACCATACACCCTCTTCGCTCCGTATCCTCTAGCACGTGGTCGAACACGGAAACGATTCCGACGATATCCTTCAAACGACTCCGCAGATTGGCCAAGAAGTGATCCTGCAAGCTGTACGCTATTCACCTCAGCCCGGCCTCCTCCGTCAACTGCCATCCCGATCTAACGGAAGTTGTTGACGAGTTTCAAGATGTTTTTCGGGAAAAGCTCCCCGATACTCTGCCGCCATCTCACGAGTTCGATTATGAAATGAACCTTAGAAGCGATGAACCGCCCCCTTTGCGACCCGTCATTCGGCTCTCTGCACAGTAACTCCTCGTCTTCCGCAACAAATTGGATGCCCTACTCCGAAACGACCTCCTTCGTCCTTCGGTCTCCTTTTACGGAGCACCCGTCTTCTTCGTGAAAAAGAAATCCGGCGAGCTCCGTATGATCTGCGACTATCGCGGCCTCAACCACATAACGATCGCGGACTCCTCTCAACTTCGCCTCATCGATGAAGCTTCGGATCAGGTGGCGTGCGCGAAGTTCTTCTCTCAGATTGACTTAGTCGGCGCCTACCACCAAATGCGCATCAAGGAGAGTGCCTGCCATAAGACAGGCATAAGGACCCGATTTGGATCTTTCGAGTGGCGCGTCCTGTGCTTTGGACTCACCAACGCGCCAGCCGCCTTCTCACGACTTATCGCCTCCGTCCTACGTCACTTGAATGGCCATTTTATTGTACCGTATCTGGATGATATCCTCGTCTACAGTCCTTCACTGGAGAAACACAAGTTGCATGTGCGTGCCGTCGTCGAGGCACTTCGCAAAAATCAGCTGTTCGCAAAATTGAGCAAATGTGCTTTTGGTGCTCGCGTAGTGGACTTCCTTGTCTTGAGAATATCTGCCCAGAGCATCGCCACACAGGATCATCTTGTCACTGCGGTTTGCGACTGGCCAACACTCCGGAATGTCCGCCATGTGCAGCAGTTTCTGAGCCTCGCCAACTTCTATCGGCGTTTTGTCAAATGCTATGGACACATACTCCGCCCAATCTGGGATCTACTGCGCTCACGTGTTTTCGAATGGGGCTCAGAGCAGGCCAATGCCTTTACCATCATTAAGGACTCTTTGACATCAGCGCCAGTTCTGGCACACGCGGACGCCTCAAAAGAGTTTGTTTTGGATACCGACGCTTACCAATTCGCCGTCGGTGCCTTATTGTCGCAGACAGGGCACCCCATCGCATTCTTATCACACCGCCTCTCATCCACGGAGACCCGCTGGGATATTAGCGATCAGGAACTCCTTGCTGCAATGATTGCACTCCGCACGTGGAGCCCTTATCTCCGCGGACGGCACTTCACGCTCTTGACGGATCATGGTCCCGGCAAGTACCTCTAGACAAAACCCAAGCTGTCCGGTCGCGGTGTCGCTGGTTGGACGAGATCCAGGAATTTTCCTTCGCCATTAAGCATGTCGCTGGGACCAGGAATGTCGCCCCCGATGCTTTCAGCCGCCGTCCTGACCACGAACAGCAGCGTCTGTGCGCTCTCATGGCACAGTTCGACGACCTCCGAAACCGTGTATGGGCTGCGTATGCTGCGGATTCTCTTGCTACAAAACTACTCAACTCCGACACTTCTCCCAACCAATCCACCACACGCCTATCGAACAACTTCAACTTCAATGACGGAGTCATCTACTGGACTGGCACTCTCCCAGCAGGCATGTACATCACCGAAGGGCCATTACGCACGGAGCTAGTGCAGCACTTTCATGAACTCGCGCATCTCGGAGCTGATAACACGTATTGCACAGTTATGCGCCACGCGTATTGGCCCCAGATGTACCGGGATATCTTTAATTTCGTGCGCAAATGCCGATCATGTCAGGTGAAAAAAACACCCAGCGTGGCTCCGCCAGGACGCCTACAGCCACTTCCGATACCTTAACGATGTTGGGACATCATCTCCTTTGATTTCCTCACGGAGCTCCCCCGCAACAGGAACGGCCAGGATGCCAACCTTGTGATCGTGGACTAACTCTCAAAGCGAGCCCTTTTTATCCCAACCTCCAAGGCCACATCTGCGCAGCAGACTTTTGGGCTCTTCGACATACACTTGTTTTCCCAGTATGGAACACCAACCACGATGATCTCAGACCGCGATCCCAAAGTCACTTCCCACTTTTGGCGATCCCTAACGCGGCTGTTGCGTATCCGGAACAATATCTCGACTGCCGACCACCTTCAGACAGATGGACAGTCCGAAAATCTAATCCGGACGCTCTCATCAATGCTACATTCCTCCATACAAGCAGCCCCAGCCGATTGGCACCTCGCCCTTCCAACTGTGGAGTTTGAATACAACTCCTCCCATCATGCCAGCACCCGTCTTTCCCCTTTCGAAGTCAGTCTTGGCTACATCCCGCACTCGTTGGCCACCTGCGCTCTGGGCAACACTATAGCGCAGGCTGCAGTCGACTATGATTCTCGGCACCAGGCGCTCACAGCCCTGGATTGCGACAACGTAGCCATCGCTGTCACCCGACAGAAGCATTACGCCGACCGCCACCGCTCCGAACTACACATGGAACAGGACGACCTCGTCCTTCTGCGCGCCAACCGCCTCACGACAGCGCGATGAGCCACAGTACCACGAAAGTGGCAGCCCCGCTTCATAGGACCCTTTCGCGTCCTCAAGAAACTGGATCCAGTCACGTATCGCTTTGAGCTCCCGCCAACTATGCGCCACGCGCATGACTTGTATCACATGTCGAAGCTGCGCCGCTTTTACGGAGAGCCATCAGGCCCTCTTGATATCGTTATCAATAATGACGGCGTCGTAGAACAGGAAGTGGAATGCATTCTGGACAAGCGACGCACCAATCGGCGCGTTTACTACCTCACGCAGTTCTGCGGCGATCGCGAATCCGATGCCATTTGGCTACCACGCACGGCGCTTAGGAACTGTTGCGCGAAAGTCACAGAATTCAATCTGCAGCAGAATCCTCACTGAGAACAGTTTCGTCCAAAAGAGAGGCGAGTGTAACGAACCCAGCCATATACCCTAGCGATTCAAGCGAGTCGCGCTTCAAACTGCAAGCCTTGTCCCTGCACGTCGCAACGCGGTGCACAAGAACATTGCAGTTTGTCAGCACGACGCTTGGTTCAAGCCACTTCGCAACATTGCGTCGTGTGCTTCAAGCACTTCAAGCACGCATCGCATAGTTTAAGCGCACGACAACATAGCGCCGTGCGCTACGAACGTACAAGTAGATAAAGTAGAAGGTAAGACGCTTAACGTCTAGTTTTAAGAATCATTATAAAACACAGCCAGATCCACCCTGGAGAAGAGCGTGGGCCTGGCCAGACTTCTTCCAACACTTTTGTGTTACACAGGTGCACGCAACAAGCAATAACTGCACTGGCCACGGAATCTGTCAATTCAAGAAGCGAGTAATTCTCATCATAATGTACGTAAATGGATAACTTTCAGACAAGTATTAGATACTGAGGTGCAGGAGATGAAGCGTTTGAGATCAATATAAGAAGGGAAGATCGGAAAAAATGTTGCCAACTTCTCTGCTCATAATCATCTCCACATAAACTCAACCTTAATTGATCGGGAGACAACGCACTCACTCCATCTACAGCCTATCAGTCGCACGACGCACGCAATTAATTTAAATGCTTATACGTTTGACGCTACGACAGATACTTGGCAGATTCGGCAGTTCCATGTGGACTCATCCTCATCAAAAAGGCCGCCAGTCCTCTCGTATATGTAAGAGTAGTGCTTTTTACGCAGCTCAAAAGGCAACCGCAGATTAGATGACTTACTGGAACATGTTCATATAGCCTAGGCAGTTTTGATAATATTGAATCCCATCCTCGACATAGCTAGAATGAATCAAAGCCATGAAAGTCAAATTTAAACACATCCTGATTTGAAGAATTACATAGTAACTTCTGGAAAACGATAAATTATTTGAGTATCTATTCTTATGAGAACGGTATCCGAAGCTTTGAATTGTACAGTTGTAGAGTTACTAGGTCTGTCACTCATATTAACTTAGGGCAATATGATATGGGTTGATCTACAGGTGCAATAGAGACTCAGGACAGGTCGCCCCTGCGCTCTAGAGTCCCGTTCCGCGCGGTCGTTTACTCTGGGGTTGCTTCTCGCCCCATTATATCGTCCAGTTTGGATCCCATTCGCTTTGGACTCAATTGCAAAGCGTTTTACTCGCCGGACCTTTCGAAGTCATTTCGCACATTGGAGCTGACAATTGCATTTGGTATCGCTAGAGTTCTTTTTATCTTTTTGCACCACAAATGCTGACCGGGAATGGCTTTTCCCTCGTTCAAAATACAGCTTCATTCACTGGCATCTCACAACAGTTCAGTTTAGAAAAGCGAAAACACAGCATGTGATGGAAATAAAATAAATTTATGCAGTAAATTGTCCTCCGACTACGAAACTGTATTTTATCTTTAAAGAGAGAAGAGAATGAATATTGTAATTGCGCAGAACTGAAAACGATCTTTGGCGCTCAGAACTCAGATGTCCGATGCATTCGAAAGATATATGATCAATGCAATACAAAATATATTTGTGGCAGTTTCACGGACCCGTAAAACATATCTGACTTGAATTGCATCGGACTTTTAATAGAATTATATGTTTAGGTCTACATTTTCTATCACTGTAGAACCTGCAGCTATGCTATCTACTAATTCCATTAATATAGGATCAAAACCTTGAAGCTACAGCCTATGGTCCAGGCAAAGCAGGGCGATACGATCGAGGGGGTGGCTGCTCCAGGGAGCGCAAGTATGGTTCGACCTGAGAAGAAGTTCTTATGATTCCATGGATTGTCAAGGCCGCAACGGATGGGCACTTCGTGTAAAATGGTCAAGAGGCTCGTGTTAATCGATGCGTAGGAGCAGGTATGGGGCCCTGGAGAATAGAAAGGCCGATAGAATAGCTTTATAGTCTGGATGGTATCTGCAGAAACTGCAGGGCACGAGAATCTAATC
>JAHNZQ020000308.1:5234059-5252474 GCA_019155205.2 Gracilaria vermiculophylla
TGATGTAGTCCCCACTTCTCGGATCGATCATATTTCTATGATACAAACCTTCTGATTTGCTAGATATGAGACCCAGTGCCAACCTTCGAAGGAGTCTAGCGTTGAATTTAACACCCGTTCTTCGCATGCGATTGAATTATTCTAACATGCTTTCTTGTAATGCCGCTACCCATGGCGTTATTTTGCGTCCTCTCCCCTTAACAGCTTTGCAATAGTGTCGCTTGAATCCGGTTTTCGTATGTATGACGAAGGAGAACGTGCTGGTCTTTGCCGTTTTGTTGTGTCCTTTAACCAATTCGGTTCTGCTCTTCCAGTAACTACTTGCGCGTTGTATATTTGCCTTATAACTGCCACGAAAGAATTGTGGAAACTTCTTCACAGCACGGGATGTCACATGTTTTTCCCCTTGCGTTCCTGCGTTTATTAACATCCACTGAACTATAGAAGCTTTGTGGTTTTTTGTCAGAACAATTTGCGGAAGACAGCTACGTTTTTCTTGGTTCTGAGTGACATTCTGTGGCTCTCCTTCTGTACTGTGTGATGAGGTTTCTTGGATTTCGGCTATGTCATTGGAGGAATGTGGTCCTGTACGGTTTGTGTTTGGAGCTGGATGAGACATGCGTGCGAGAGCACTGAGAAGGGGTGAGGCAATCAAGGACATTTATGATGTTGTTGTGCGACGCATACGGTTGTATAACTTTCGACTGGGGACTATGGTGGCCGGTAATTCTTTAATAACAGGTGGACTGTTTGCGTTGTTTGAATTTTGCCGCGTAGAGACGGTTATGGTTGTCTTTGCTCACACTATTTACGTGAAGGTACTGGCGCTTCGCACAAACATTAGTGTGGCCTACACTAATTTCCGTGTCTACACTATTGGGGAACCCACAATAATCACAGTGTTCAACTGTAGTGGCGGGAGCCCGCCGCGACAGGTCTCATTACTGTAATAATTACCTACACCAATTAACGAAAATAAAACTAACCTCTACAGTTCTTCAGGAGTACTGTAACATAAGTAGGCCAAATAATGCACCACGCTGCTCATTTAATAAACAACGAACCCTGGATAGGAATATCCCGTCATAAAGCCAAACGACAGTATAACCTTAGGATCAACCGTACTAAATACTTTACCCCCTTTTCTAAATTGCACTACGTCCCCGAGGTGGATCTTTCAATAGCTCGGTCCCTTAGCGGCTCCTAGCAGTGTTGATCTCATAGAGGTCTCTCGCGATGTTACAAATTATCTCCTCCAAGGATTTCTCCGTACTTACTCAATCCCGCGCGGCGTACCTACCGCAGGCTTGCGCATCTCCGTTGAGACGGTTCTGGGCCCCTAGCTCTTCTCGACTTAACCTCATCATTTTTCCTTGGTGTAATCCGCTGGTGCTATAGCGCCCGCCATTCGGTGTTCCTCGAGAATGCTTTCCGGGAAAAGCCCAATCCATCACGTCCGCTAGTCCTTTTTCATTGGAGTCAACACTCTCATACTTTTTCCTTCTGTCTGTTCGTCGTCCTCCGTCCGCAATGAACCCGCTATGCGGTAGGGTGCTCGTCTCCCGGCCTGCATCCCTTCGTCTGTCCTCTCTACGTATTCGTCGCCGGGGTTGTGACATGAATCCTTCCTCCGAGGGGCATATTACGGCGGGCCTCTCTCCTAGCGGTATTCTGTCCAACTCCTCTGATGCTACCACGCGTTAGGTCTACGTCCTTCCTCCAATATACAACTTCAAGATGACTTCTCAGGTCCAAGCTCCTGCACCTCCATCCAATCTTGAGGTGTATCATCTCTTCACTGGTGCGCCGTCTCGCTCGGGAGAGCACTTCCACCAACCTGCTACGCGGGTCTTTGTGCCCTTTCCTGACAGACACGCCCGTCTCCCTTGCGCCATGAAGGACTACATTCACTATTTTGGCCCGTAATTTCAGGCGATGAGGTTCCGCATCTTATCGGGGGTCGTGTGGAACAACAAAAAGTGAAACCGGGTATTATGGCACAGTTTTTTGATGCTCGATACCAAGATACGCAAGCTGGGCTCGGAATTAGTTGAACAAGTACTCACCACCATTGTCAGTGCGTAGAGCGCAAAGCACACTAACACGGGCACTGATCGATTTCACCGTACTGCCATACTAATTTTGAACGAGCCTCAGCCACTTGACAAACACATGGAACACTTCATTCATTTTTTTCAGCATGTACAAGAAACAGAACCACGTATGATCGTCGATGAAGGTGAAATAGTAGCGTGAGCCTCCCAAGGATCCTACATGCATTGGGCCACAGATAACCGAATGCACAAGTTCCAATGGCTTCTTTTCTCGCTCCCCCCCTTTTTCTGGAGTGGGAGGGCGGGAGGTTTTGCCCACTGTACACGACTCACACGTTGATATACTTTCAGATAAATCCAAGTATAGACCGGACAACACATTATTACGAGCCATATGCCTGATGCCTTCCACATTCACATGCGCCAATCGAGCATGCCATGTAGACAAGTCTGAAACAAGAGAACTGTTCAAGTTCTCAGCAATTTCAACTGCCGTGCACAGATAGTACCGACCATTCGCACGACGGCCCTGAGTAATTGATTTGGATTCTTTGTTCACACGAACTGTGTAGTTGTCAAACACTACCACATAGCGCAAGTCGGGGATCGCAGAAACAGACAAAAGGTGGTTCCGTAGACTTGGAACATGCACAACTTTGTTGAGCTTGCACTTGCGTTTGGTCCCATCAACAGTGAGATCAAGCTCTACAGTGTCTTGTTCTTGACACTCCAACTTGGAATCGCTTCCAATGCTCATACCGGCAGAATTTTTTCTCTCATAGGATTCAAACACCGACGCGTCATACGTCATGTAGGACGTGCCTCCGGAATCAATTATCCAGTCACTTTTGGTGGCTTTTTGGGCACCTGCCGCAATGAGACACACAAAGTCAGATTTACTGTCACCCCCACTGTCTTAGTCACAAGCTTGGTGAACTGAAGGGTAGGCAGCAGCAGCCTGATCGTTGTTAGTCTCGTCACGCTGCTTCATGGTATAATTCCTAGGGATGTGCCCCCTCTTTTTGCAGTAATGACATATGAGAGATTTCCAACGGCGCTGATTCCGAAGCAGAGATGTACCATTACCCGAGTCTTCACTAGCACGGTCATTCGTTCGCTGCTCTTCTTGCAGCAAACAACTCTTCAAAAACTGAAGGGTGAGATTTCGATCTCCGATTGTGGTATCAATAGCCACAATCAGGTGCCCGATTCGCTCTGGTAGTCCACATAGTATGGCCATAGCAATATCTTCTTCTTCAACAGTGAAGTCCATGCTGTTGAGGTCAGACGCAAGATGGCGCACGCGATTGATAAACTGTAACAATTTTTCATCTTCGCGCATCTTGGCGGTATAGAATGAACGTCTGTTACTCATTCGGTTGAGCAGCGTCTTTATCTGGAAAACGTCGCAGATGGCTCTCCACATATCTTCAGCATAACAGGTGTCTCGCACATGGTCTAAATGTTCATCGCTCAGGGTTAACCCAATGATCGCCCTGGTCTTTGCGTTTTTCTTCTTCCAATCGAAAAGTTCAGCTTCATCGGTTGGTGCCGGCGTGGTGAGGTGATGATCGAGATCTTTGAGCGCAAGAAGCAACTCAATTTTCTGCTTCCATACGTGGATGTTATCCTCACGAACCTTTTTGATTCTCACACTACTGAACGAGTCCATACTTTTGCAAGCGGTCTGACGTCTATGCACACCCGGCGAAAATCCCTACAACAATCAACAATAAACCCAAAAAGAAACAGAAAAAGCGATAACAACAACGAGAAAATATTAAACTGACTGTTTCGTCAGCGGGCGCCCTGGCAGGGGAAACTACCTCTGCTACCCTTGAGGTCGGACCCCTGGCCCCCAGAGCTCTTCTGTGTAGAAAGCGCTTTCTTCTGTCTACCTCCTCCTACTCTCAGGGAGAAGGCGCGTCGCTCTTTACCAGACTTCCAGAGGATGATTAATGACCAAAGATATGACTTCACCAAGTTAGCCCTCTCTGGTCTCTGGCAAGAACTTGCGCAACCTCAAACTGAAGTTACTTTGACCCCAATGTACGCTGCAGATGAGCACCAATAAAGATAGCTCGCGGTTTGACCGGAGGTAAGCCTGTGCCACGTTGCCTCCCTGGAAGACCTGAGTCCCTGGATCAAAAGTTCGTTATGGGTATCGTTTGCAATAGTCCAAGCACCCGACCCAAAGTCAGGTTCACACACAGATCAACACCAACCAAGTGCAGTACGCCACGACACCCCGTCCACGAGTGACTCTGCGGTACTCGCCTGGTCTTTCGACCAACACCGTTATCCGCCCTACAAAACTAGAACCGGTGGGGAGCCCGCCTGACAGAAACACCTGCTTTGGATCAAGTCACAAGGATGACGTCCCCGATTTCTCCGATCAACCGCTCGCCGCACTGGTGCAAGGTGAATATCAAGCACAAAAAATTGCCGAGCACAACACACAGTACCCAGTCTTCACAGAAACAGGAGTCAAGCCCATAGGATCACACCAGATCACGACAGGTGGACCCAGCAGAATTACAACAAGCGGCGACTCCAACACTTGGAATAAACGGCGGAACGTGATCGACGGCAACGGCCAAAACGAACGCCCAAAGCACTAATTAAAAATAAAATGTCGAACCACAACCACCACAACGCCCTCAGGGAGGAACGCAAACCGAAAAGAGAAGAAAAGAAACCAACACCGACCAAAACAACAGAAGAAAGATACAACCGAATCTACTTCAAACCACACAACGGCGATGGAAGCGACGACATAAGGAACGGCGACGATCACGACGGCGAAGAAGAAACGCGGCACGGATGTACGGCGGCGTCGGAGAGCGTCGAGAAACGACTAGAGAAGGACAGCGGCAGAAGAGTGCGGGGGTGGGCCCATAACCTAATGCAGGTCAGCGGGGCAAGGGGAAAATTGAGGGGATGAAAAGGAAGTTCGCCAGCTCTGGCTTGGATTTACTTGGTGGTGCCTCGAGGCTACCTTATATAGTGACAAACGTGCACGAACTCGGTCAGAATGTAATCTACACTACAATTCAGGGACAATCAATACTACCAAGCATATTAAAGCATTACATAAATGTGTTACACACAATTCTACCCACATTTCAATGTGGCTGACAACAACAGAGCACAAAAAGTCAAAAGCGATGCACAACAAGGCATAACCGTTACGTAAACTCACGAGAGCATGACAGTGCCCAAATTCACGGATACTTGGTGTCACCGTAATCCGGTTCCGTACACAAGCAGCTATATGTGTCAGGTACAGCAATGCGCTGCGATAGCAGGGACAGTAGCTCATTCATACTACCAGTATTGATTGATGTTGTTAGAATGGAAAGATCGAATGTCATAGACATCCGACAAATGGCATACGTGCTAGAGAGACCAGTGATCGTCGTCATGCGAACGCATCCAAAAACAAAGAAGATGTTGAATACGATTGGCGCCATTGAAAAGGCTAAACCACGACTCCTGACCCGATAAATCACATAAATCCGCAGTTTCCTACGGCAAAGACATCATCAATTACGCTATGCCAAAGGCAACGTCGTTTTGTTCGTTGATTGAGCCATTTTTGGTACCATTTAACTGCAATATTTTGTCAATCTGGATTGCACCCGAGAAAACTACTTTAAATTTTACACTAGCTTGCACGCATTGCCTCGTGACAGGCATTCGTCTGCCCCGCGCGCACAGGCGCTAAACGCTCACCATGCCCGTCGCAGACCGGAAGGCGGCCAGTTTTCTCTTCTCGTTCCTGGACGAGAACGGGCGTGCCGGCGGCGACGGCGACGACACTGCACGTGCAATGCGCCTGGGCACGGTGTCACTGCACGTGCTGAGGGGGTGCTGGCGTGGAGGGCGGCTGGGAGAATGGTGGGTGGCAAGGATGCAGGGACTCCAGCTGCGGTAACGGCATTGCTGCTCCAGCGGCGCACGTGCGCGTGGCGCGATATCGTACGCTGAGCCGGAAACGGCGACGACGGTGGGAGCGGCGACGGCGGTAGGAGCGGCGACGGCGGTGGGATCAGCGAAGACGGTTGGAGCGGCGATGGAGTTGGGAGGGTACCGACTGTGGGAGCGGAGATGGGGGTGGGAGCGGCGATGACGGTGGGATGGGCGACGACGGTGGGAGCGGCGACGACAGGTGTTGTGACGACGGTGGGGATGGGATAAGAAATTTAGATAATAATGGCGGTATTTCCTAAATTGCGATTGTTTGCATTTACGCAGTAATGGCTCCGCGACGGTGACTGATAACACCCGTGCGAATGTCGGATTTTCAGTCAACCCGTGCTGGCACATTTGCGCAGGGCACACTAATGCCATCCTTATAGTATTTTCCAAGGGAGGTTTAGGTTCTCTCAGGAGCCAATTCACCTCATTAAAATGAAGTGGCTGAAATAATCAATAACACAATGTGTTAATAAACAAGATTTAGGATTTATTTTCAATATTTAATGAGATCTTTTCTGGGTAGAACAATTCAATCTGCAAATAATTTTTGGAATCACGTGACAAAAATTCTTAAAGACTACATTCCCCACCAGAAATGGTTTTTAAAAGAAACTGAATACTATTTCATCTCATATTGTTTTATTGCAAGGCATTTGATCTTATAAAAAATGAACAAAGAAAGCAGTTCGATGCAAAATAAAAACTGTGCACATTTTTGGGATAAGAAGAAAGAAAATATCACTTTATTGACAGCACTGCCGAAAGGCTGATCGCAAGTTAAACCACAAGTATTACAAAAGCACCAAATGTTACTTGTACTGCATACGAAGTATCTACAGAGCCCAAAAATGTTACAGGAACCACGTCTTAAGCAAATAGGAACCAGGAGAACGATTCATAAAAATTTGAAGCATACAAAAAACAGCCTGAAAAAGTGAGCAAGGAACAGAAATAGTTCCAAGAAGAATTCGTAAAGTCTGTAAGCAATACATTTGGCTGAATTTTGAACATGCTAATGAAACTAAAGACACAGTTTCTAGCAGTTTCATGATGCTCGTGGGAAAATAGGAGGGAAAGGCAATACATGAAGCTTTTTCTGGTGCTCAGAAAACTTATAGACCTCAGATATGGAACAAAAAATTAATTATTTGCATAAAACCGAAACATGGAAGTTGGGTCCACTAAAAATGGACATGCACATTCCACAATCATAAAAAGGTTTTAAAATGAAACTCAAGCTTAATAAGCACGAAAAAATATTTTAAACAAAACTGCATGCAAAAGCTATCAACAATAATATGGAACCGACTTTTTCCAGAAATACGATGCAGTTGTAACAGGAGGGTGCAATTGACTCGGAATGAACACTCTTTCATTTTTATTTTCTTCAAAAGATTCAAAATCATCTTCTTGGCACCTTTTACGGCAATCTATCATTGAAAATGTCCTGTAATATATTCTTCACGAATCTCAGGAATTTTAACCTCAAATTCCTTTTCTTTAAGAATTGTTCTCTCTCGTCTCCATCTCTCTATCACGATAAGAATACCTGGGTAATCCTTGGCAGAGGTTGAAATAAAATCCTTCTTGTGTCTACCCATCCATGTTATGGCCTTTATATCACCATACGGTACGCTTCCCTTCGCAAACAAAGATATAAAGTCGCCTCTGTTTCTCAAAGTGATTGCAAATAAGGGTTTTATAGGAAATTCATGAGAAGCATTTTTGATTACTCCACTAAATATCACCCCTTTTTCCATGAGTTCTCCGGCGATTTTGATAGTCACAAAGAAAGAAATGGGGATACCAAACGACCCGGTTAAAAGCCCGGTTGTACTAAACGGGAAAAAATATCCGTATCTTAAATATTATCGAAATCAAAATCCTGTTTTGGATTATTGGCATCCATAATGAGTTCAATATTCAGCATTGTACCCCTTCTTTCACATCAATCAGCTTTCATTTCAAGACTGTTTTCGGGCTTTGTATCAAATGCTGTATAGTTTGGAAGCCCAACATCACTCCAATCCAATGCCGTCCTTATCCGTACTACCGTGACACTCTTTCTTCAACACATAAAGCATTTGATGGCGAGACAAAGATCGGGGGTGATTATTGACCGCCTTCAATAAATCGGCCATGAAGGACCATCTTATGATTCATTGCTTATCAGTCACAACATTTCCACTAAAACATAAGCACTCCTGAGCAGTTCAAATATGTTTCGAGACATACTGAGCCCAATATTAGGTTGTGGACTGAGCTTAGAAAAGGGCTCAATGCTACAAAGGTCTCGTTCTGTAACAAACTCCATACAAGTCAATAAAATAAGAACTTCAAAATATTTAAGCAGCTTTCCTCTTAAAGTCCTTCTAGTGCCTTTGCTTTCGAGCCAAAATATATGTTATGCTCTCGATAAATTGCAAATGATCCATAGGAAACATTCAGAAATAGAAATCAAATGCAATCATTCCTGCAACATCGTGACCTGGTGAGATAAAATCTCCTTCTGGGCCAATAACGTTTCACTGATGAATTTTCGTTCAACGAATCACTGGAATCAACATCGTACAGGTTTCCCACGTTCGACCATGGGCAATAGTTGATTTCTACGTTGCATGTCGAGTTTGATCATCTGCTTACTCTTGCAAATTATGCATGTTCGGTTCTGTCACAATAGCTTCATCTTCAGCAGTTTCGATACTTCTCGGGTAAAATGTATTATTTGGCTCTTCTGAATTGTGTGGGGCCTCTTCAATACCGGTACAAAGTTTGACGTTCGAAAGGAGTAGAGTACCATCTTTCCCACGATTGGGTAAACTAAAGTTTACCGTCAAGAATGTGAAATTTTGATTGTTGATTATGCGAACATCTACATTACGAATTATTCCTCGGACCGTAGTTGGTTTCCACAAAGATCTAGAACATCCTTCACATTTTGCATCACTGGTAATCAGGCGCGCGCGGTTCTTGAAAGTTGCTTTAGCAGTTTTCCGAGCGTCTGTGGACGACGCCGTAGGTTATAGATGCTTTCAACGGTTCTTATCGATTCTATAGCTACAATTGACCCTTGATTGTCGTGGACACAACTTAGCACCGCCGCCGTAGAGAACACGAAAAGGGTATCAGAACAAAAAGAATGAAAAAGTTTCAATGTTTGCACGTAACTATGAAGTAATTTGAATTGACGTCATATGAAGTTGCTTATCAGATAGGCACTAGGAAACCAATTTACCGATTTCCATTTCTAACGGAAATGGCTTACTGTCACAGAGAATTCAACGGTAACAATTCTTCATTATTATCAACTGCACATGCAGAAATAATTCCATTCACAAAAGCCATATAAAAGATGACTGTGGTTTTCGGAAAATCTCAAAGACCTAATCTCAGAAAAAATGAAACCTTTTAAAATAAATGTGTATAATATACTGTATTGTAGAGTACAAATAAATAAAAAAAATTATGGCTCTGCCAATAGTTCCTGCCATCTGCCATGCACAGTGCATCTCATCTAGCATCTGGCCCATGGCCGTGATTCAAACGAGTAGCACGTACCTTTACCAGCAGTGGCCGTTGCTTTTAGTCATAAGTGATTCCAAACCGAAAATCCAGAAAAACACAAGTATTGCAGACTTGCTCTCCCAGAGGGCGTGCGCTTCAGCTGCCTTTTGAAGGGGACTGAATCTCGCGTTTCTCCCCACAATCACCCGTCACGGAATCGTTGGACTCTGCAAAACCAGACAAGCCATAAAATTAGGACTTTAAAGCAGATTTTGAACTCATGGGGGCCACAATCGGCAACAGAACGGAGAAATTCGTAACAGGAATTCCTGTTCCAAATAATGCGGAGGAGCATACTCAATAACTATTATCTTATCCGTTCTAAAACGAAATGATGCGCCATACATTCCGTCTTTAGCCACTCCCAATTTCAATCAATGAGGTCGTATACCTTGTCACAAACTTTGAGAAAATTTCAGAACTTTGTGGACTCTATTCCGTGCAAAAGCGCATGTTATAATAAACTAAGCAGAGATCAAGGGCTGCGCTGGCAATGTGAAGCTCTCCGCGACCTTCAGAATACATTTCATGTAATCTAAAATGGAAGTGAGTCCCCACAAGATTGTGCAGTACTGTGCAAAGGATTTTAAAAGCAAAATCTCTTAGTAGAGGAAGATCGGAACCCCTTCTATTGCTCCATGCTCATGGGCAATTGATTTCCATTGGCCTCAGCCCTACCTCCGAATTTGGTGTGCTGCTTCCTAGAAGGTCTCTTATCTAATGTTAGTCGTGAAAGAAGGATGGGCGTTGATAGTTCAAATGGTCAACTGTGCACCCTGTGTCACAAAGAGAGTATATCGCAAATAGCTAATCTGTTTACCAACAGGTTATGGGCCCAGCTAAACGCTAGGACCTTGGGTTCAATTCCAAGAAGTGACCTGAGCCTGAGAAATTGTACATGTGTACAGCAGTGGTCATAAGTGGTTACTGTAAGCTTGAGGTCTCGTTCTGTAAGAAGTACAGGGCGAGGGGGCGTGTTGATAGTTCAAATGGTGAACTGTGCGCCCTGTGTCACAAAGAGAGTATAGCGCAAATAGCTCATCTGTTTACCAACAATGGGAAGGTTGTTATGTGATTCCCGCTCGCGAGATGGTGCACTATTCAATGGGAAATACGTATTAATGCATGGTACCAGAAAGCTGTGGATTTATTCAAAAAATTCATCTCGTAAGAGAGATTATAAAAAGTTCCTTTCCTTTGCAAAAGAAGGAAAGAGTAACAGACTGTCCACTGACCGTATTATTGTGAAATATGATTCGAAGGGTTCATTCAATCATGAAATATACCTGACTTAGAATTCAAAACTGGTGAGAAGCATATGTTTATCTTTATATGCTTTTTGTCACATAGGAAAATGCGCATATTTTGCGTAATCGTCTTTCAGCGAATGAAAAGTACTTTATTAGTTTTGTAAAAGATTGAATTGCCTCTATCGCAATAGAAGTATCAAGAATAAGGAAGTAGAGTCAGCAAACACAAGAAAAAAATGTTTTGAGATAGAACTGTCGTGTACCAGATTGAGTTCAATGAACAGGCAATCAACCATTTCAACGTGTAGTTGTTTTCGTAGAACGTTACTTTTTGCACATTCACATGAAAAACAATAACCTTGGTGAGGTCTTGTTGCCAGCTGGTTCATGCTGGTGCTCAGCACCCAGCTCAATTCTCGAACGGGTATATTGAGCTGGGGTGCTAATTCAGTTTGAATTCAACTTCCCTTTCAGGCTACACTAGAATTAATCCATTTACTCGCGATAAATGCTCCACATGACACAAGACACAAGACATCGTCTTCTGGTAGATCACCACATCTAAAAAACTCGCCCTTGAGCATCATCCTCCCGCCCTTGAAGGTCGTGACCCTTCGCTCAGTCCGAGCACGACGGCCTCCGCCGTCACCGTAAAACCCGGAAACCCTCTGTTTCCATTTAGGAAACACCTTCGTTTTCGTTTCTCTGCTTTGGGAACTACTTGTTTTTAATCGCATCTGGGCCCCAGGTCGACGTCTCGGAAATTACTCCCCGTTCTTGATTTCCTCTTTCAAGCCTATGAGTGGAATTGTGGACCAGACAAGCCATTGTCTGCCGCAATCTAAATTTTGCGACAAATTCTGTGATCAACAGCTATACAATATTTAATACAGGTCTTTGACACAAAAAAGTAATTAATTACTTTTGGAGTTGAAAAGAGGCAAAGGAGATGTTCTACACAAGAAAGATGCGGCGAAGTACAAAAGGTTAGCGCAGTTATAGGTTTGTATCAAAACAAGATAGTCTTCTCCATCTCAATATCATGTTTGTAGCCAAAAAATGGAGATCTTTGTAACTGAGCTATATGCCATCAGGCTTGATTTTCTTTGCATCAGAATTAGCAAATTTCAAAGTAGCTCTTTCGCAAGGTTCTTTATTTCGTTTGGCTGTTAAACTAATTAAAACGTTTTTTATTTGATTTATTTTCTCCAAGGGATATTAGGTTCTTTTTGAAACGAATGAAAAACTTCTTATAATTTGTTAAAAGAGCGTTTTCAAAAATGTACCCACTAGTCAACGATTCTCAAAGCACGCAAATATTTCATGTAATTGTTAGCCCCACCCAAGCTTTAACGTCTTTGACATTTCATGACGTCAATCTTCAGAAACTAATCTTGAACAAAAAGATCTTTCGTTGCCACAATATTAACTTATAACACTATATAATTCTGCATCTCTGTAACAAAATCTTATTTCTGAGAAATATGAAAGGAATTACTACTCTCAGATTGTGTAAACGCACATCAGAGACCTATGTGTGTAATATTCATATAGGCTTTCACGTTTTCGTACTGGAATTAATAACAATGCTACATTATAGAAAGAATGGAACTCGGCAGAAAGATAAGACTGCAATTATGTCTTACCTTCGAAGAAAGGCTTGAAAAGCCGAAATAAAAACAGTGAAACAAAAACGACAGATATATTTTCATTATTGATCTACATCAATGTCTTGTTTTCTATTGTTTTCCATTAACTATATTCACAACTGTAAGGACTCTGCAAATCACCTGAGTAAACTACGTAATATTTCTGTTGCTCGATTAAATTCTATTTTTAATGCATTGATCTCGAATGATTGGTTAAAGTACTTCAGATTTCAAAAAATAACATCTGGTTCGAGCTAATGCTAATGATGGGGTAAGCCGTAAGCAATTAAAGTATAAACAGAAACCGTTAAATTGTGAAGGAACTTTAAGCTAGTTTCACGGTACTTACGCAGCCTGCATCATTTGTAACATTGGGAGATCTTGAAGGACGTGTTTGTAGATACGCACCACAGATCTTTAGAGGTTTCTGGGAGGCCATCCGGCATGCAATACATACTCTAAGGCATCTTTCCCCTGTATATACCTGCAAGACCTCTTTGTACCGTAAGATGCAGTATTGTTTTGCAGAAATTCACAATATTTCAGATACGCTTGCAAACTATGTAGAGTTCACAGAAGGGACTGCAATAGGAATGGCACGACTAAACATGACCCTGGAAGAGAGGGTCTTCAACAATGAAAATGATAGTGAGCTCAAGTCTCAAGCTGCTAGTAACGCAGTCGAGATGCTAGCTCATCTGTATGGTCCACTAGAAAAAAGCTGGACATGAAGGCACAGTTTATGTTAAATGTGGATCAGTAAAATGCTATTCAGCGTTTTACAGTCTAACACAGCACTATATTGCTTCTATAAAGCTTTGGTGTGTAATGAGACATGTTTTGTGATAGTTCTATATCAAGGTCCAAATAAAACCAAAATATCGAATTTCTTTAGCATTTTTTCACTCTTGCTTGGAGAAAATTTCATAACCACAGAGGAATTTGTTCGTGGATGCTCGTAAAGAAGCTAAAACATAGTTTGTGTCTCGATGGATGAGAGCGCTAAGCAAGAGGAATTTTACGCATCCCTCCGATAATGCAGTCCGCAAGCACAAAGGTAAAAGATTCGGTTGCGAGATGAAGGCAGCATACTAGGAATTTTCAGGATACGAGATACTGCGACAATGCAGTTTACATTATTTCATATTAAGTGCGAGAAAGGATTTGAACTTTTTTATGTCAAGCGTGTCCTGATTATCACATGACCGTCAATTTTCGAACTGTTATTCCAGGTGCCTCTATTATGGGCCTAAGGTTAATTTTCTCTCTCCAAAACACTCGCTGAAACACGCTTTCTCTCAAATATCATTTTTTCTAACTCTACTTCAATTCAAGCATGACCTGCTTCCTTAATATCAGCCTGGTTTAACTGAAATAAGCTCCCAAGTGGTCCGACACGGACTATGGCCCATGCGCCTCAAGTGTAATTAGTCTACGTAAATACAGCGAGAGTTTATATTTGCTTATGCCGGCAGGCTGTAAACGGCAGCGTGCCGAGTGCTTTTTTGACCGTACTGTAACCATATGGACGGAAATTGGTTATATTATAGTTCTTCATCATACCCAGAAATCTGGAAAAGCTCCTTTCTCCCTCCAGAAGAAAGAAAAGGTCCTTTTTGCTGAACTCATGAGCCCTGCGATTTCTACAATCCATATGCTCGCCACCCCGCCATTTTATGTGTCTGAATGTCTTCCAGGCACAGTGGTCGTTCTTCCAAATCTGTTACTTTACGCTTTATGGTCATTCTGTATCGACACTTCTTTCGCTGCGGACCTTTCCATACATATTACATTTCGGACTTCCTTTCAAGATCTAGCCACACCCCCGCTTTCTATATCGGAAGCCCCCCTGAAACCGTTGACGTCTTTTGCGAGGGCAGAAAGTTGTTTCACATGAACCCCGAGTCAACATGTCTTAGATGCTTTCATTGTCTGGCACTTATGCAGCTTTCTGAGATTTTTTTGCCTCTTTCTAAAGCCGAATATCTAATAGATCTACTTCCTATGTTTCTGCTTTTTGCCTAGTTTAAGGTGAAACACTTCTGCTGTCTTTTTCATCAGCATTGCAAATCCACCATACACCTTCATTAGAAAGGCAGCTATAATAGAGTTTTTCACGAGCCGCTTGACTTTTCCCTTCTTATAGTACTGTGGATCCTAAGATGGTATTGTGGTGTGGCTATACAACTAGGCCACGTGGTGCATAATTTGGCCTACGTGCGCTACTGTACTCTTGAGGAACGGTAGAATCTAGATATGTTTTAGTTAATTGTTGCACGTAACTACTACAGTAGTGAGACCTGTCGAAGCGAGCTCCCGGCGTGATACTCAATCTGCCGGTCGAGATCCAACTTTGGGGAAGTAAACCAAGCACCCTTGAGTCTTTATCAATTTTTCCGGTTGGAGACTCTCGTCGAATGTTCTCAGGTTTTTAAGCCTCCAATTCAAAGGTAGCCTCGTAGCAGCGTCTGTAGGAGCATTTTCCGCCCAGTGAACCCGCTTCTTCGCTTTGTGTTTGCGAGACCTCTTTTATAAATCCCCCAGCTCGTGACAGCAATTACTGCAGACCAACTTTATGAACCCGCGCCTTTGCAGTCAACAAAAACTCCGAACAGACCTTGTGCACTACCACCTCGGAAGGAGAACTGGCGGAACGACAACTGGTCTCCCGACTTCGGAGGTCAGTTTTCTAAAAGAATCGCCTGAGGCACGACAGAACATCGTTTCTAGTTTGCAACCATCGGAACCCAACAGTGGAATTCTTCCTCGAGAGAATTCGGAAGTGCAAGGAAATCTCCCCCAGCGTACTCCTGTATTGCCGCCGAAGAAAACGCAATGGAAACCCCTTTGCAGGACCCTCAAGTAACCGACTCTGTCTGTGGGCGCAGCACGCGCAGCGCCCTGAAGGAGATGGCGGTCAGATTGGAGGACCTTGAAAGGCTCCTAAGAAATCCTGGCTCCTTTGCGAAGCATATTAGGAATCGTCTCAGGAGATTGCATGATTGGCGGCGAGTGGAATCTCCCGCGACACCTCTGCAGAACACCGACGTGGAGGTTGAAGAACCGCGTACGGCATCGCAGCTGCCACCTCAGAAGCTGCTGGGATGTTAAAATTAGCAGGCAAATTCCTCGTGGAATCCTTGGCTCCTCGCTGTACGGATTGGGTCTTACAGAAGCTGGTAGAAAAAATTCCTGCAGATTTTGGGGCACTTTCAGACACGCGCCGCCACGCACATTTGGAAGAAATTGCAACGGAGATTTCTCACCGTGCTGTGGATGGCTTGCTGGATGCAGATCTCTTCCTAGAGGTAATTCCAGATGTTATCCGTGCATAGGTTCGTTCCCGAACCGCGCAGCTGCTCCCCGACGGGGAGTTTCATAATCATTGATCCGAACGGGAGAGGTTACCAATATCAACACCTAAGGTGACCCCGAGCAGAGAAGTACAGGATACTGCCACGCCCTACGCCAGAAGAGGAAAAGATACTGCCTTAGGGTCACTCTAACACCCCAGGAATATTGCTCTGTACCATCTGGATCTAGCCTTTCACGGAGGAGGACAGGATACCGGTCACGAAGTACTTCACAAAAGGAGAGAAGGTCAGGATAATCTTCGTGTGAATCGAGTTAGCGGGGGTATCGTCAGGCACAAAGACAACCTCAAGGAAAGCCGCCGAAAGAAACGCAATGAGAAAACCAGAAAGCGAGACACCGATTCGAAGAGAAGTTTAGATTCTGAATCCATAAACAGGTCCAGTTCGGAGGACAGTATGCCTCCCAAGGAGAAAAGCTGAATGGTCAGGAATGTCGCCCCGCTTAACGACCTCTTTACCAAAGTGGTGGACTATGAAACCCACAGGTTGAATGACTGCTCCACCCTTTACGACGAGTCGGGTGCAAAACGACTCACGAAGATCCAGCTTCGGACGAATATTCATATGGATAAGCACTCCTAAGATGAAGAACCCATCTCGGTTTTGAATTTTCTGACATGCTTCCGTTCCGCGTGTAATACCAACAGTGTCCGTTAAAGTGCCGCCGTATGCTGCTTTCAGACGTATATCACAGGTCAAGCCCACTTGTTGGTGCAGCCGCGCATCACGGGGTAGAGCACCATTGTGAATAATACTGGAACGGTGATCTTGACAACGTACCCGGAGGTGGTGAATTTCTTCCACATAAGGTACGCAAGCACGAGTAAACACCTGATTCTGGCACTGAAGTCACCTCCCAGAGGCAGAATATGGGAATGACTGAAACGGAGGTCTCACAGAAGCTGTGGAAGAAGGCCTTACGGTGTGGTAAAGTGTACTTCGAACGGCTGTTGAAGTTTTCGTTTGTCGATGGACTCCTTCCCTCGATCTGCGCCAGGGTGTATAATCACTTGACAATGCACAGCCAGAGTCCACTTATACGGAGCTAGCACGTTACACAGAATCCTATGGGAATACTCACCGTGCCGCTCGTCGCAGCCACGCTCTACTTTCGGACAAACCGACGGCCTCAAGGAACCGTCGGGCATCCGCCATGACATTGGACTCCGGCAACTCGGATGAGGTTGCGTAGCTCACGCTCGTGAAAAATCAAGAGGCCCTTGCTCTCACATACGCCATATCTCAGGGAACATCGTATACAACGAGGACACCCTTGACTCATACCACGTACGTCTCGGCAGGATCTTACATGAGTGTCCGACTCGCGATCCCTCGGGGCTACCCACCGCCTTACAGAATTTATTTTTGTCTAGATCCCGTTAAATGTACTATTATCATTCTAGCAATGAGGACCGCCATCCTGCAGGAATGGGAGAAGAACTTCCAGGACCTGAACAACACACAAAACGAGACCGGAAGTTATCGAACCGTGTATCACGATATCCGCTCCCCTCAAGGAACCGACAGTTACCGCGTTTTAATTATAGAGCAGCCTGTCCCACTCACACATACATCTCCAGTGCATGGACCAGTACGCAAACCGGTTGCACCTCAGGGGAGCACGTGGAATTGCGATGCGCAACCGCAGCATCCGTCTCCTACTAGAACTCCAATCCCCTCCAACCAGGAAAACTGTTAGGGTCCCGCCGAGAGGCTCCACGTGGCCCGCAACCCTCGAGCCTCGGCCCGACGGAGCTTGCCTTCAGGAAGGGGGTGAAGCCGCCTGCACGGTTAACGATGAATCGGAGGGCCCCACAGTCTCTTTGGACCCATTTGACGCCTTTTAGGAATCCGTTCGCACGCTCCACCATGGGGAGTACAAGATGATTGCCTCTATAGGATGCTCCCCGCTCGGCTCCGTAACAGTTTGTGTTATTCTCTACACTGGAGCTGGCCCCAGTCCGGTGCACGCCGACCTATTCCCGTGGTTTGTTCTTGACTCCTTGAGGACTGGCAAGCTCTCTACGGTGCGCGATGCGTCGCGTCGAGCATTGAAAATCCTCGGAGCATTACCCTTGTGTCTCCGGCTGGGATCCTTATCGGGGAAGGTGTGGTTTCTCGTGGTGACCAACATGGCAGCACAATGAACATTGGGCACTTCCTTTGTGGATCGATATGTTGGTGCAATATACCCATGTCTGCGAAAGGTGACGTTTCACGACGCCGCTCCTGTAGGAATCGTGTCCGCATCTCCTGGACTGGATGACAACGCAATTCAAGTGGGTAATCTTCCAAGGGAGACGCAGTTGAATATGCTCCGGTTTCTGAAGAGAACCGAAATACCCGCGAGCAGTCAGGCCGAAGTTCGGGTGCATAACTCGGCATTTGGCCTTTCAGTCCTTCAGGGAAGTCCACATCTGACGACAAAGCAGCACTCCATGATGGCGAACGGCGTTAAGGAAATAGTGCCCAGCGTTTTCTTCAGGGTCGTGCTTGCCAAGCTGTAGAAGTCACCATTACGGCTTCACAAAGAATCTATCCTC
>JAHNZQ020000308.1:5273663-5312483 GCA_019155205.2 Gracilaria vermiculophylla
TCACGGGCTGCCGCAGAGGGACGTTCAAAGACCGCTCGCAAGTTTTTCTGTGAATTATAGTTGAGATGGTGGTGATGCATGGAGCACAATGCGAAGGCGGCGCTGATAAGAGGCCAGCGCCATTTTTGTTTTCATTAAAGAAAATGTCTGGGCGCGCAAGCCATCACCCTGAAGACAATGGAATTGTTTGAAAGTAAAACTGAGATGTGCATTTTAACGGCGCCTCACAGCGCTCAAGTCAAAACAAGGAGAAGGGCTTCCGATATCGATTCGGCAAGTCTTCCCGGATACCGGAAATTGATATGACATTACTCTGAAAAGAATTTTTTTTAGAGCGGACGATTGCTGTGTGAAAACTGCGACGATTCCGCATGTGGGAGCGAGTAAGGAAGAGAGCGTGCAACGCGCGCAGAGCGCTTTCAAAACACCGATGATAAGGACGAAAGCAGAGGCGCCACCTGCCTGGTCCCTTCCCCCATGGAGGCCAGACAGGTCGCTGTGCGTATTCACAAGTAGATACCCCCCGTCGGAGCTTCCGTCTTTGGAGGTGCGTGTGAGCGCTGTCAAACTCTATAAAAAATCGGGAGATACGCGTGCCAGACGCGTGGGCGCATTGGGATTCACTTTGCACTGCTCTCGAGTTTGTAGAAGATATTGTCTGCTGTCAGATGCACCGTGATACAGTGTCCAACTGAATGAAATAGAATCTAGACAAAACTGTTCCTAAGGTAGGCGCGAGCAGGCGAGCGGTTTGGGAGGACGATTTTCAGCCTTGTACAACCCCTGCGAAAAGCGTAGTAGCGACGAGAGGCACCAGACGAGAGTGCATGTTATTGTTGCAGGTGCACTTGCGACCGGCAGAGGAGGCGCATGCTAAAAGCAAAGCAACAACAAAAACAGAGCGCTTTGCACTGTTCGTATAGCACCATATGACCAGAGCGAAAACATTTTATTCTGACATCGTGTGCGTGGTGTCGTGTACTGATTGAGATGAATTGCGGAGGACGTTACTGAACTTACGCTAGAATCCGCATTAGGCTTGCGATGTGCAATTATTTTGCTTGGGTTGCAAGGCCACTACTGCGTAGGTAGCCGATGCAACCCTGAACTAGGCGCGAAGACCAGACGGGCAAAAGAGCCCTATAAGTAGTCCAGCCTCTAGCCACGAATCAGCTCGAAAAATGTGGGGAAGGTGCCTAATTCTGCTCTCGAGAATGCCTCCTCTTCTCTTGGTTCCACAGTGTGCTCTTTTTCGTTCCTTCGGCGGGGAGAAGGCAATCAGATTCAGTAGATCTGCATACTTCTATCTGATTTCAAACAGGAGCTGCGCAAGGATTGAATTGCAAATTGCTGTAGGCAGAAGCCATGACTCGTGCAGGTGCTCATGTTGATATTTCAGTGCTGCGTTCTTCTTCAAAAGTGAATTTGGAATGACCGTCGATCACCATCAAAATATCGTCGGTGTCTTGGAGTGATGTGGAGCAAAGCCCGAACAGCGCAGAATAACAAGGCATTTGAGGCCTTGACAACGCGCTCTGTCTCTTAACGTTCACATGCGGTAAGAAGCCTTTGTCGTCTCCCTACAATGTCCACTAGCTTTGTTACAACTTGTACACACTGAGCACAGTCTTCCCCGACGGCTAGGTTGCCGCCAAGTACTTTAATCAATGTCCAAGTTGTTGCGGAGTCTTCTACCGCTTGCCTCACTAGACACGACGCAGCCCACTTGGGAATGAACATCAAATATGATGCGGGATGGTGTAGTTAAACTCTGCTTTGTGCGAGCCCCGGCCTTGCGCTGTATACAAAAAGTTTGGCTCTGTTATCAAGCCGTGAGGTTCCAACGGTGTGGTTTCATGCCACACCGACATCAAAGACGGCGTGCCGGGGCAGCGCTGGCGCCCGAACGGAGGAGGACCGTCGATTGTTCTCGTCTCACGCAGCAAGTGTTCACGCAAGACGAAACCGGGCGGTCAGGCGGCTGGACGGAGAGGGCGGACTATTTTGACGATAATTTTTGCGCCTGTCAGAGAGGCAGCGCTTTCGTTTGCGCTTGACGCTACGCTTGCGCTTGACGGGGGTGTCGAGCGGGCTGCAATTCGGAGCAGCAGCGCGCGCCGCTCGGCGCGCGCGCCGTCGCAGCCACCTTCGGCGCCTCCGTCGGCAGCCAAGCGCGGCTGCGCACCGAGACGGCCGCGGTGGCCGGAGCGGAGCGCGCGGAGCGCCCGGACGCGGCGATGAGCGCGTCTGCCACGCCGCTGGCGCTGCGCTGCACGTCGTGCGCGCGCGCGCTGAGCGACGCCAGCGCGCTGTTCACCAGCTGCGGGCACGCGTTCTGCGCGGCGGCGGCGTGCGCGGCGCGCGGCGCGCGGCGGCTGCGCGCCGGCGCGCGCGGCGAGTGCCCGCAGTGCGCGACGCGCTGCGACGTGATCGGCGTGCAGCGGCGCGCGGCGCGCTACGAGCCGCGCGTGGCGCGCATGCTGTTCGACGACGCGCCCGAGCAGGCGCGCCGCCTGCTCGAGCTGCTGCGCTTCCGCGCCGCGCACGACGCGCTGCTGCGCGACAACGTGGAGCGGCTGCGCGCGCGCGCGGCGCGCGCGGAGGGCGAGGCGCGGCGACTGGCGCTGCTGCTGCGCCGCGTGAGCGCGGAGAACGAGGCGCTGCGCGCGCGGCGCAGCGCGCGCGGCGCGGCGCCGCCGGCGGCGCTGGACGGAACGCGCGCGGCGGCGGCGGCGGCGGTGAGGCGGCGGGCGACTGTGTCGCCGCGAACGCGCGCGCTGGCGGCGGTGCGCGGACGGGCGCAGGCGCAGACGGCGTCGCTGGGGGCGCGCGGCGGACTGGGCAAGCAGCGACGCACGGGCGGCGACGGGGGGCGCCGACGCGAGCGCGAGAGGGCGGGCGCGGTGCGGCGCGGCTCGCTGGGCGCGGCGCTGAGCGCGGCGCGCGAGCGCTCCGCCATGCTGCGAAGACTTCGGCTGTGAGCGGCGCGCGGCGAAGATGCAAGGTGACGAGCGACGTTCAACGCGGGGCGCGGTGCGGCGCGCGAACGCACCAGGGGGCGATGGGCGTGTCGCCAAAAAAAGGAGGCGCGAGCGCGCAAGTCCCCAGTGGGGCTTGAACCCACGGCCTCAAGATTAACAGTCTTGCGCTCTAACCAGCTGAGCTATGGAGACACGTTGCAGACGTGACAGCCAAGTGTCATTTTTGTGGTTCACGATCACAACTCAACGGTTGTCCACGGCGCAGACTTGGTTCGCGCTGGTCGCGCCCGCTGACAGGCGCGCGGTGTCCATTTCGATGGGCATCTCTCCCGGCTGCGTCAGGCGAGGGGCGCCACGCCCGATATGAGTGCTGCCTGTGGCGCAGCACCCAAAGAGATCACTTGGTCGCCGTTTGCGGGTTGTGAGTGGCGCCCGAATGCGGCGTGCCAAATGGGGCGTTGTTCATACAACTCACGGCGACGTGCGCAGTGGCGCACTCGGGCGGCAACGACAGCCCCTCGCTGCTGATATAAAGGCGCGACATATTGGCACATGCTTCCACAGCGGCGGCAAGTACCACAGCGCAAATGGCTCCCGCACTGGCTGCGTCCCTCGCGCTCGCGCTTCTTGTACCGAAAAACGGCCAACCCCACGGCATAGAAATGACGTCCATGTCGAGCGCGCCGCCGCGCAGCGCGCAATGCGTAGAGCGGCGCACACCGCAGCGCTGTGAAAAGTGTGCGTTCGTGGCTGACACGCCGCGCGACATTCGAAGGCACGACGAGCGTGTCCATTCTCCCATGCGCGTCATCGGGCGGCCCTGCTACAGAGCTGCCGGCACTCATTGCAGCGACGATCCCCCGCGCTCGAATCCGCCGTCCAACGTGTCTAGTTAGGTCGTAAATGTAATAAAGCCACGCACAGAAATTTGTCATCACCAAACCCCAAGTCTGCTCTCCATTAACACTTGTGTAGCCCTCGCCTGCGTGGGGCACATGTGCCGAAAAGCGTTCTCACGTGCCTCACCGTGTTGAAAGATGTCACAAGGTACTACAAAGACGAAAACCTTTTGATGCCATTCAATTATACATCTCCATTCAAACCATCCACGTCACTCCGACGCATGCTGTCCATTCAAGAACAGCGCTTTTCGTACATTATTCGTTTTCAGAGAGGCATATTCAAGTTTACACCTCCAACGTCAGAAAATTCACATATCGCCTCCGCCGTCCAACGTCACAAGGATAGGTTGTAAAAGTAATAAAGCCACGCAGAGAAGTTTCTCATCACCAAACCCCAAGTGTGCTGTCCATCAACACTTTTGTAGCCCTCGCCTGCGTGGGGAACATGTGCCGAAAAGTGTTGTGTAAAGCACCTCACCCTGTTGAGAGTTGTCAAGGTACTAAAAAGATGAAATCCTTGATGCAAAATTACTTAATAAAAATGGTAGTTTATAGTAAAAAAAGGACTAGAGTGAAGTGATGCCATTCTATTAAACGTACACATCTCCATTCAAACCAGCCACGTCACTCCGACGCATGCTGCCCATTGAAGAACAGCGCTTTTCGTACCTTCTGCGTTTTTTGAGAAGCCAACGACGGAGAAAAACCACAAATCTCATGCCAGCTTCAACACGTACGCAACGTGGTAGGTCACAAAAAAAAAAAGCAAGCGTGTTAGAAATGTGTTACCAAGTGTAACAAGTGCCTTTGGAGCCACGCAAGCGCTACCGAGGCCGATATCGACGGAGACGCAGCGCCGCTGCTGCTGCTTTGTCGACGTCCAGCGCGCGCGGCCACCGCCCGCGTCCACCGCCCACGTCCGAGACAAATGCCTGGTGTCTGTCCCACGACTCTAGTGTAGTCTGCCATTGTCTCCCGCCGTTTCTTGATTCGCGTCGTCAGGGTTCGCGTCCGGCCTCTCTCCACCGCAACGCCCTTGCATGCCCTGCGCTCCTCTGCCCTCACGCGTTATGTGTCGTGTCTGCGCTGCCGCCGCCCCACACTGCCGCCCATGCCATCTCCACCCCGCGGCTCGCCGCTATCCATTGCTTTCACACGGAACACGTCAACCATTCCTGTCACACCCGCAGCACCCAATCCCATGTCTCGAAATCGCCCCTCCGCTCTCACACCCTCCGTGCCACCCTCCCGCCTATCTGCATAAGTAGCCCCCCGTTCTTTTCCCTTTCGGCACCCTGCTCTTTTCCTCCCATCCCGTCTACCCTCATATCCACTTGTTAACTTTCTCTCATCCTTTTGCAACCCAATATGTCTGCCACCAAGCACGTCAACCGCCTTGACGCGTCGTATGGTGTCCGCCAACAGGCCGCCAATCTCGCCAAGAGTCGCCCGCACCCCATCCACGTCGCCAATGCCGAAGAGCTTCGCTACCGTTTCCCGTACGATGGAGAAACCAACCCGGGCATGCCATCGCACCTGGGCAGTTTCACCAAGGGCCTGCCTCACGACACGGACACCGGTGTGCTGGTCAACCCCGAAGACTTCCAGGCATTCATTCGCGCCATAGACGCCGGCGACGACTACACCATCCGTCAAGTGCCGCTCGGCTCGCCCGCCGGTTTCGGCTCCGGTATTGCCAAGAACGCCAACGTGCGCGCGTGGGAGTCCATGGCCGCCGGGCTCACCTATGATCTCGAGGGGCCTGATGCTCAGAGCGTCACCATGCCGCCCGCCCCGACCCTGGACAGCGCTGAGTTGGTCACCGAAATTTCCGAGAGCTACTGGATGGCCCTGCTCCGTGATGTGCCATTCAAAGACTTTGACACCAGCGTCACCGTGAAAGACGCAGTGAGCAGCTTGAACAAAACCACGTGGATCAAGTATGGAACGGACCCGTCCACCATCCCGCTCACGCTCACCGACGCCCAGCGTGGCCGCCTCCGCGGCGAGATCTCCACCACCAACGTTTTCCGCGGGGTGACGCCCGGCGATGCGGAAGGCCCGTACATTTCGCAGTTCCTTCTCATTGGAAACACCGGTATCTCCAGTGGGAACCAAATCCACGACGGTTTCATCCGGTACGGCGCCCATCGTGTGGACCAGAGGGTGCGCGTGGCCGAGGCGGGACGTGACTTCATGACCACATGGCAGTCCTTCATCGACGTTCAAAACGGCGCCGATGTGCGCGGCGCCGAGCTGTACTCGGACGGGTTCCGCTTCATTGCGACCCCGCGCGACCTCGCCACCTATGTTCACTTTGACGCGCTGTACCAGGCGTACCTCAACGCCTGTCTCATTCTGCTCGGCATGAGAGTTCCCTTCGACAAGGGATTGCCGTTCCAGCTGGACGATGCCATTGATCATCAGCAAGCGTTTGCCACCTTTGGAAGCCCGCACATCCTGTCGCTGGTCACGGAAGTGGCCACTCGCGCGTTGAAGGCGGTGCGATTCCAAAAGTTCAACGTTCACAGGCGTCTTCGCCCCGAGGCGGTGGGCGGTCTCGTCGAGAAGTTCCGAACCAAGGAAGGCGACCGATTGTACGCCGGGGTGAGGCCTTTGTTTAATGCGCTGGATAAGGAATTATTGGCGAAGATTGGCATGCACAACCAAAAGCAAAACCAAAAATCTGACAACGGAAACCCCAGATCCGATGACATAGGTGCGGGCCCTACCTATCTGCTGCCGATGGCATTCCCGGAAGGAAGTCCCATGCATCCGAGCTACGGCGCCGGTCATGCAACGGTGGCTGGTGCTTGCGTCACCATTCTCAAGGCGTACTTTGATCATGGCCATGAGTTGGTCATGAAGGATAGGGACGGAAAATCGCAGCCGTTTGCATTCGTGTCCAATGCTGAAGGTACGAGTTTGGAGAACCAGGTGGGCAAGTATGACAATAAGGCGCTCACGGTGGAGGGTGAACTGAACAAGGTATGCTCTAACATCTGCATCGGCCGTAATTGGGCCGGCGTGCACTACTTTACCGATTACATTGAATCAATCAGGGTTGGTGAGCAAATTGCCATCGGAGTGTTGCAGGAACAAAAGTTGACGTACGGCGAGAACTTTTCGATGACGGTACCCCTGTTTGACGGCTCCACTATCCGCATCTAAAACTGCTGGGCACAACTAATGGTTCAATTGGCGTTCGTATTGGATAATGTATGTGGACAAAAGACTTTAGGCTGGGGAGTAGCGACTGCGGTGTTTGCATGCGCGAATTGTGGGCAACTAGAGTGTCTACACGACAATTGATCTTATATGAGATCATTTGGCCTCATACATTTCGAGGCCAATATTGAGCTGTAGAACTTTAAAAAAAATGACAAGAGCACTTTGCGCACTTGTTTACCAGATCGTATCTACTTTGTTCTTGATCGGCATTATCCGAGAAAAGAAGTTTCTCAATCCATTATTCCGTTTCATAAGGCTGGAACAATGAAGATACTAGGTTCACTACTTCAGTATCATCACCAATGATCCTTTTCAAACTTCAAACGCCTTAACACCTAAGCAAAGCTAGGTTTGCAGTCTAGTTTTTTGCTGTTGAGCAATATATGGTATTGTGTTTAAATGTTTGTTTTCATATTTAATTTAAATTTTTGAGAATTTCTGGCTGTAATCTTTGCATTGTTGACACTACATGGCTTTTTCCCGAGGTTCATAAAACTTCAACGGAAGTAGTTTCCTTTACACTGACCTCGATTAACGTTAGCGCACCGGTCCGATACACACTCAGGAGCTCCAACAATACCAGCTGGCCTTATACAGTATGAAGCCAAATGACCACATTGAAGGCCTGAAGTATTGTCGCGTAGACACCAATTTAACTTTACGAGCTAGCTAGCTTTCAAAGCTGGTTGATTCACAACATTATTGAATTTTCACTACTCAACATTGACATCACCTTCGCGGCTCTCTTTAATTCCGAGTCGCAGCGCTGGGGCGCTTTTGCGGAAAAGTGTGGCACACCCAGTAGGTCGGGTGTGAGAGCCGAGACCAAAGGGACTCCGGGAGGCTCAACAGACAAGGCACAGTGCCACAAAAAGGCACCATCTGCGTCTTAAGTCTGCGAAAAGCCAACCTCACCTGACTTGCCATTTTAATGATCTTTCGTCTCCTCCGCCGGCACCAGCTTTGTTTTGACTGATTCGCTCATCCACGGCCGCCATTGGGCAAAACTGCCGCACGGCCAAACTCTGTGTGTGGTTGATGCAGGCATTCGGCAGTCGTTCTTCTTGGGTGCGATGCCTGAAGCCAATCAGATGCACTGAAAATTTCATTCGCCTTGAGATATCCTCAGAAATAACGAGCTTTTCACATATGGCCCGCTTCTGATTAACTTTTTGAAGCTACGCGACGGACCACGGGCTAGGGTATAGACATGTGCTTCCAAATCCAACTCATCCATACCCAATGGGGTTCCTCTCAGCACCCTGGACAATGCCTGAAATTATTAAACGTTCTCCGTTCTCAGCACCATTTCTGCGAATGTAATGGACACCTATTCTTCCGGCTGAGAGTTCATCGCCTCATTCCCCAACTCATTCCCGCTCATCACCTTCGCACAAGCTTTCATTGTCGATCTCTGCTACCATGTCGTTCACACTTCACCAGTGCTCCTACGTACCCGGCACAAGCGAATACAAGTATGGCCATAACTCGATCCCCACTCTCTCTACTGAAAATGCTCCAGAGGATGCCAACTTTGCACGATGCGCCATGTTATTTGGAGATGCCAACTACCGCTTGTATTGCTTCAAGGGCAGCTCCCGCGACACTATTTACCAGTTTGTCTGGAACGGAAGCGCATACGAGTGGGGCTACGGCGATTCAATCGCCGAGATGAATATCACTGGTCTGCCCGATGACGCCTGTCTCAGCAAGTTTGCCATGCTTCATGATGGTGAAGCCTATCGTTTCTACGTCAAGAAACTAGGTGCACCCGTCCTGTATCAGTGTGCGTGGAACGGATCAAGCTACGAGTACGGTCACAACTCTATTCCGAACATCCACATCACAGATTTTCCGAATGACGCCGATCTAGGCCGTTGGGACATGCTTCACGATGGGAGCAACTATCGATTCTATTGCATGTCGTTTTCAAACCCAAACCTTATTTACCAAGGAGCCTTCTCTGATGGAAACTATGCCTTCGGTGCCGAATCCATTCCGAAACTTACTGTGACTGACTGTCCGGAATCTGTTTCCTACAGCGACATTTGTATGCTGCATGATGGAGACGCCTACCGCATGTACATCGTTTAAGATTTATCTTGCAGTTGGCCGTCTGCAAAAAAAGGGATTAGAGCAGTCGGCCATTCGTATCGACAGCAATACTTTGCGAAGCGCACCAAAATGTACCGTCTCGGATACTCAAAGGCCTTTGTAAGAGATAAGCAATCCGTTTGCCACCTCGTATCGTGTGGAACAATGCCACAACCTTATGCACCTGCTATCCGAAGAAAGAAAAGACTTTCACTCGTCGCCAGCGATGCCATTCGCAGAGGACACGAGGCGGGATACCTTCCTCCCGCCCGGTCGCCCACTCGCGACCCCTCTGCGCGTCTCCCTTGATCTGCGCCAAGACCTTTTGCGTTATGTGCGACCTTCCATAGGGTGACTTTACAATGCGACTGTTGACTTCAACGGCAACAATCGCTCACGGACCACAGTCTGCGCCGACACGAAGCGATCGCGATCCTAACGTACCGTACTTGAATTGCGGCCAATGGCTGCGATCCGAATCATGCTGTAGATTTTTTATTCTCATGCGTCGTCTGGCACCATTGAGATGAGATGGTTCCAGGATCGGGTTCCACAATCTGGCTTGGTGTAGAAATGAGTGTATTCACCCATTCCACTTCGTGCGTTTTAACCCACAGCGGGACCACGTCTCCGACCATTGGTGACTTTGGACCATCTCACCCAAAACCCGTCTTCGCATAAAGTGAAAAACTTTTCCTCATTTTTGGGATATGGATTGCTATGTTAGATATATCACATAAATAATTAACAAGAACGCAAGCACTAAACAGTAGTAAAAGATAAATTTTACGAATCGAATAGAATGCAATTACATATTGGGATACGAAAACTCATAAAGACAAAAATAAAACAATAACAAATTAAAAAGAGATTGACTTTTTGCACATCTGTTTCACCCACTAATAACATAATTCTGTCCAATATGTTTGGATTGAACATTTCTTCATTAAACCCCAAAACTGTTAACTGCGCACCTAGTCATCTCCGGCGCTTATTTCTTCATTGTACCTCTGCTAAACGAATCTGCGCATCTGTGATTATTAGAAATTTAATCTGCAATTTTAAAACGGGTGTCGCATTCTTTATTATAATATTCATCGTCTTCGGCTCTCAATGGGCGTTGAAAAAAATGTGATCGTTGATTATCGTCACAAAACAACAAATAACATCATAATCATATTTTTTTCGTTTCAAGTAATATTTTGTTTCGATAACATGAAATACTTCTATCAGCATTTGAAGAAATATTTCTACAGTAACACGAATAAAAACATTTAGATTTTTCTTTTCTTTTAATTACAATTTAAAAAACTTTTTGGCCGTTTTTTTGTTGAATGCACCACCGGCAATTGTTCTCCAGCTTCTTGCTACTCTTTTCAAATAAATAGTTCTCAGCTTGGAATAATTTTTCACCAGTTTTTATCAGTCTGAAACAAAGCAAACTGTTGTCATTTCTGTTCACCAGCGCCTTTTTGGGATTATGAATATTTGAAAAAATCATATAAATCTAGGAACACGATCCTGGAGCCTTTCAATATATTATTAATTTCTCAATTTTTTGAAATGCAAAGAAAATTTTCTTTTGAGGCCACAGAGTTTGTGTTTGCCTTTAAATCATGTCGAAAGAGAAAGCAAAAACTCGATTTAATTCTTTTTAAAATTTTTTGGTTCTACAGACGTTGAATATGTTAGCGATCATTTCTTTCAAGTGCAAATATGAGAGCCGGCAAACAACATATTTTGTGTTGCAAACACGAACTCGTTGTCATTGAACTGGGCATTATTGAGCTTGCAAATGGTTGGGCATAGGTAGCCCATTTGTAACAACCACCCCACAAAGCAGATCCTCAGCCCAACGGCAATACGTGTAAGCTATGGTAACCGATGTCGTACATCGAACTTGAAGTATCAGCACTTGAACGAACTGTTGATAGTTCAAATGGTGAACAGTGCGCCCTGTGTCACAAGAGAGTATAGCGCAAATAGCTCATCTGTTTTCCAACAGGTTGAACCACTTCACGCCTTGCGGGACATGCCGTGTGCTTCAAGCCTTGTGAGAGAAAGCATCATGCTCTTAAATTTTTTTCGCAACACGACGTCGTGAACGACAATACACCGCGTGCAATGTCAGCACACTGCACTGAAGCGCCGTGCGACGTAGAATATTCAAAGTAGGTACAATAGCTAAACGGTCATCTTCACGTAGAGTTTTACACAACCAACCAGAACTATTCCCATCAACTGTACTTGCCTGGTCATACTTCCCTCAACCACTCTGTGTTTCATTTGACAGCATCGCAATACAATGCTCACCGCAGGATTTTCCCCCTCCCTCCTCTCTGTAGTACAGTGAATCCAAAGGTGATATCGTGGAGTGCCTTTATGGCGTAATGTTCCTCAGGAGGGCTCGTATTTTATTAACTGAGCCGTGTGGTGCATAACTCGGCCCGCGTGCGCTACAGTATCCTCGAGAGACGGTAGAATTTATATTTATTTTAGTTAATTTGTGTAAGAAATTACTACAAGAGTAAGACCAACTGAGGCGAGCTCCCGGCGTGATACTTAATCTGCCGGTCGAGCTCCACCTCTGGGGAAGTAAACCAAGCACCCTTGAGTCTAAGTCTATTTTTCCGGTTGAAGACTATCGTTGAACATTCTCAAGGTTTCTAAGCCGCCGATTCCCAGGTCGCATCATAGCAGCGCCTGTAGGAGCTTTGTCTGCCCAGTGAACCTCCCCCTCCGCTTGGTGTTTGGGGATCCCCTTTCAGAATTTTCTCGGCTTGCGACAGCGAAAACCGGACACCACCTTTAGGAAATTGCGTATTTGGAGTAAATAAAAACTCCGAATGGACGTTGTGCACTACCACCTCGAAGGGAGAACCGACGGTACCACAACTGCTTCCGCGATGGTTGCTATTTTGTCGACGGAGGCTGCTGCTTCTGGCGCACCCTCAGGCGGGTTATCTTCTGGAGCTCTAGGTGCTGCTTTCCAGATGTTGGTGCAGGCGTGCCTGGTGACGGGCCGTCCTGCTGGGACTTCCCCTGTAGAGGCTCTACGTGAGGCTCGCACCTGGGTCCTAGAACTCCATAAGGCTCGGGAGGACTGAGATTCGATGGCGCCCATTAAGGAGAAGGAGAGCTTGGCGGAGGTTTTGGAAAGCTAAACCGTCACGGCGGTAACTCACCTCGAAGCGGAGTATGTAATGCAGTTCGATGACCTGCAGGTGGAAAAAACTACGGCGAAGGGAGTCACACCACGGTAGCGGCGGAATAAAAGATCCTTGCGTTCGTGCAGAAGCTCCGTGATCAGTAGTTGCAGTACGAATGGGCTGTGCACGCGCGCTCAGCCACACAAAACGGCGTTGTGGATCCGTGCTAAAAGTGGGCAACGCCGTCCTGGCGGCGAAAAAGAAAACTAAACGTGGAGCATAGATACAGGAGACGAAAAACCGGTTGGGGGCCTAATCCTCCTTACCAAAACGGAAACGTCTATGCGGAGATGCGATTTCACTCCAGATTGGCGTGATATTTTCTGGTGAAGTTCTCCGGGATGTGTCCCGGAGGTCTTCCGTGTCGTCCTTTTGAGGTGTACCCGTACCAGCAAATGCGGTACAGTATTCCTGCAGGTGTTTGTCGGTGAGAGACGATATGGTCCAACGCGTACAGGATATCACATTCAGGGGTCATGATGGCGTCTGAAGCCTCCATCATTGGTTCACCGAAAGGAGTGATGTGATTTCCAGTATTTAGTGATGTCGTCGTTATTGAGGTGGTCGGATGAAAAGGTTCTGGGCTTGGTCCATGCAGTAGGGTGGCGGGAATTCTTGAAGGTCTGAGCGTCGGGACTTTCGTCACCCTATCACGGGAGAAGACGTCCCGGAGCCCGTTAACCTCAATGGTGACAGTGTCGCTATAGGTATCCAAGACCCAAGACTTTGTAAGGCCCTGAGGTGTTCGGCGTTAACTTGTGCGTGATATGCGACACTTAAGCGGATTTCTCTCCAGGTTTGTCGAAGAAAACCTCGTCGCCTCCATTCAGATGAGCATCTGCCTTCACCTTCCTTTCGAAATCCTTTTTGTGTCGCCTCTGGGAGGCGGTCAATGTCTCCTTTTCGAAAGAGAGTGAGACCTCACACCGCCTTAAGATGGTACCTTTTGCTTGCGCCGCTTTTGGTATCTGTGGCCCATCCGCCGGGTACGCCGTGGAGCGTGCCGCAATTTTGGCAGTAGGTGGGATGTGCGAGAGCACCAGATTGAAAAGAGCGTTCCCCGTGGATCGGTGCACCTGCAGGATGTATGCATACGTGAGTGAGCCCCCGTATGCATCCGAATCCCTCTGGTAGTCCGCGACGTAGTATTTCAACCTTTAGGCGATGGTTTTGTTAAACCTCTCCGCTTGTCCGTAAGTCTGGGGGTGATAGGCAGTCGTGAACAACTTTTTTATTCCCAGTTTTCTGAAGATGGCCTTGAATAGCTTCGACACGAACGGGGTCCATTATCCGTAAGCAGATACCACGGTATCCAATATGCGTAAACCCAGTGCTGCAGAAAGGTGCCGGCACCTACTGCTGCAGTGGTGCTTCGGAGTGGAATGGCGCGCGAGATCTTCGAGAATCTATCGGGGAACACGAGGATAAATCGATACCCTCGCTCCGTCATGTGGAGAGGGCCCAAAACGTCCATGGCCAGGAACTCCAAAGTTCCTGGAGGCGGGAACACAGTGAACGGTGTCCGATGTCTGCGGATACTCCTCCTGGCAGTGGCACACGAGTGGCAATACGCCATCGTTTTGAAGGCTTCCTTAGCCATGATTGGCCAATACAACTCTCCCCTGATGGTGAAATACATGCACGATCCACCGGGGTGCCCGGCAAGGCGAGGATAGTGTGAAAGGTATAGCTTTCTCGACAGTATGCTCGTTGGGACCACCTTTTGGAGAGCTCCTTCCAGGATGTAGTACAATGGCTCCTACGGAAATAGAGTGGTTTGGCCTTAAGGTATAATATTCCTAAGGAGGGTTCGTAATTTACTAGCTGGGCCACGTGGTGCATTATCTCGCCCGCGTGCGCTACAGTATCCTTGAGGTACGGTAGAATTATTATTTGTTTTAGATAATTTATGCAGGTAATTAGCACAGTAGCGAGACCTGCGGAGGCGGGCTCCCGGCTTAATATTTAACCTGCCGGTTGAGCTCCACCTCTGGGGAAGTAAAGACAAGCACCCTTGAGTCTTCATCTACTTTTCCGGTTGGAGTCTCTGTTCGATCAACGCAGGTTACTAAGCCGCCGATCCCCAGGTCGCATCATAGCAGCGCCTGTAGGAGCATTTTCCGCTCAGTGAATCTCCCCCTCCACTTTGTGTTTGCGGATGCTCTTTAAGAATTCCCCCGGCTAGCGACAGCGGATACCGGAGACCACCTTTAGGAATACGCCTCTTTGGAGTCAACAAAAACTCCTAACGGACGATGTGCTTTACTACCTCGAGAGGAGGGCTGACAGTACCACAACTGGTCCCCCGACTTAGAAGGTCAAAGTTCCTTAAAACTTCACACAAGTCGCAGCAAAACCATGTTTCTAGTTTGCAACGACCAACCTCCAACAGTGGAGTTCTTCCTTCAGGTGATTCGGAAGTGGAACAAAATCACCCCCTACCTACTCCTCTATGGACCCCTCAGAACCCCCAATGGAAACCCCCCTACAGAATCCTCAAGCAACCGGCTCCGTCGGTGGGCGCAGCACGCTCAGCGCTCCCCAGGAGATGGCCGCCACACTGGAGGACCCTGAAAGTCTCCTTCAAAATCCTGGCTCCTCTGTGGAGCGTTTCAGGAATTGCCTTCGGAGAGTGCATGATCGGAGGCAAGCGGAATCCCCCGCCACAATTCTGGAGAACGCCGATGTGGAGGTTGAAGAACCGCACACGGCATCGCATCCGCCACCTCAGGATCTACAGGGACGGGAACAACCGGAGGCTAACTCCCTCCTGGAGTCTCTTGTCCCGCGTCTTACGGATTGGCTCTCACGGGAGCTGGTCGAAGAAATACCTGCAGGTGTTGAAGCCCACTTCGCAGCGCGCCGCCACACCCTTGTGGAGGAAATCGGAACGGAGAGCGCTCACCGTGCTGTGGATGCTTCGCTAGATTCTGATCGCTTCCTTGAGGTGATCTCAGATTTTATCTGTGCGGAGGTTCGCTCCCAAACCGCGCCGCTGCTCCCCGCAGCGGCGTTCCAAAGTTATTCTTCCGTACAGGAGAGGTTCCCTCTATCAACACCTAAGGTGACCCCGGGCAGAGAAGGACAGGATACTGCCACCCCCTACGCCAGAGGAGGAAAGGATACTGCCGTAGGGAAACGGGACCACCTCAGGAATCTTGCTATGCACCGTCTGGACCCAACGCCCCGCGGAGGAGAACAGGATACCGGTCGCGAAGGAATTCACCTATGGAGAGAAGGACAGGATACTCCTTGGGTGGATCGCAATAACGGGGGTATGGTCAGTAACCCAAACCACCTTAAAGAAAGACGCCGGAAGAAACGGAGGGTGAAAAGAAGAAAGCGAGACACCGATTGGGAGAGAAGCTCAGACTCCGAATCCGTAAACAGCTCCAGCTTAGAGGACAGTATATCTCCCAAGGAGAAGAGCAGAAGGGCCAGGAAGGTCGTCCCGCTTAACGACCTCTTCGCCAAAGTGGTGGATTATGACACCTAGAGGTTGAATGATCGCTCCACTCTCTACGACGCGTCGGTCGCTAAACGACCCACGAAGATTCAGCGCCGCATGGATATTCAAATGAAGAAGCACTCCTTCTCAGGCGAAGACCCCATCTCGGTGTTGAATTTTCTTACGCGTTTCTGTTCAGCGTGTAACACCAATGGTGTCCATGAAGGTGCCGCCGTATGGTGCTTTCAGTTCTACCTAACAGGCCAATCGCACTCGCTGGTGCAGCCACGCCTCACGGAGGAGAACACCATTGTGAATGATCCTGGAACGGAGGTCCTGACGGCGTACCCGGATTTGGTGAATGTCCTACTCAAAAGGTATGCAACGGACGATATGATAGACGGTGTCGATGCTGAAGTCACCTCCTATAGACAGAACACCGGAATGACCGAGACGAAGTTCTCACAGAAACTGTGGACGAAGGCCCTACTGTGTGGGAATGTGTACTCCGAACGGCGGTTGAAGTCGTTGTTTGTCGAGGGACTTCCTCACTCGAAACGTGCGAGGGTGCGCAATCACCTGACAACGCACCTGAAGACCTCCTATACGGAGTTAGCGCGTTTTGCGAAATCCTATGGGGATACCCACCGTGCCGCTCGCCGCAGGCATGCTCTTCTTTCGGACAAACCGGCGGCCCAAAGGACCCGTCAGGCATCCGCTCTGACGTTAGACTTCAGCACCTCGGAGGAGGTCGACGAGCTCACGCTTGTGGGAGAGCAAGAGGCCCTTGCCCTCTCATGTGCCTTCTCTCAGGGAGCACCGTCTAGAACGAGGACACCCTCATCTCCCACTTCGTACGCCTCGGCAGGATCGTACAGGAGCGTTCGATTTGCGAACCCTCCAGGCTACCCACCGCCTTGCAGAATTTGCTCGTCACGAGAGCCCGTACACTGTACGACTCTCACCCCGGCAATGAGGGCCGTCACCCTGCAGGAAAGATAGAAAAACCTCCAGGACCTGAACTACATACCAACGGAGAGCGGAAGTTATCGAACCGCGTATAGCGACATCCGCTCCTCTCAAGGAAACTACGGTTACCGCGCTCCACCGGGAGTGCAGCCTGTTCCGCTGTCACTGGCACCTGCAATGCAGGTGCCGGTGTCCCAGCCGGTTGCACCTCAAGGTAACACGTCGCATCGCGATGCACAAACGCAGAAGCCTTCCCCGCCTGGAACCCAGCCCCTCTCCAACCAGGAAAACCCTCAGAGCCACGCGTAGAGGCTTCGCGTGGCTCTCTAACATTGAGCCTCAGCTCCACGGAGGTCGCCTTTAGGAAAAGGGGAGAGGCCATCTGCTCCGTCGACGCAGAATCGGCGGGCCCCCCAATCTCGTTAGACCCATTCGACACCTTTGAGGATTCTGTGTGCACGCTCCGCCGTGTGAATTACAAGGTCTTCGCCTCTAAAGCATGTTCCCCGCTCGCCTCCACCACGGTGCGTGCTATCCTCGATACCGGAGCTGGCCCAAATCTGGTGCACGCCGACGTGCTCCCGCGGTCTGCTCTTGCCTCCCTGAGGAATGGCAAGCTCCCGACGGTGCGCGATGCGTCGCGTCGAGCATTGACCATCCTCGGCGCACTCCCCTTGTACCTCCGGTTGGGCTCCTTACAGGTGAGAGTGTGGTTCCTCGTGGCGACCAACCTGGCCGCACAATGCATATTGGGCACTTCCTTTGTGGATCGATATGTACGTGCAATCTACCCACGCCTGTGGAAGGTTACGTTTCACGACGCTGCCCCTGTAGGTATCGTGTCCGCATCTCCAGGACCGTACGTTAACGCGGTCACGTAGGTAATCTGCCAAAGGAGACGCAGTCAAATAAGCTCCGAGTGGTGAAAAGTATCGAAATACCCGCGAGGAGTCAGGCCGAAGTCTGAGTGCATATCTCTGCATCTGGACTTTCATTCCTACAGGAGAGTCCACACCTGACGACGAAGCAGCACTCCATGATGGCGAACGGTGTTATGGAAGTAATACCGAATATTCCCTTCAGGGTCGTGCTCGCTGACCTTAAGGAGTCGCCGTTACGGCTCCAGAAAGGAATGGTCGTCAGACTGGCACCACTCGCCCCTGCACGACTGGCTCACCTTCCTCGGTCGGAATACCTTGCGGACCGCGATGCTATCACCACCATGGAAGCGGAAGCGACTTCCTCGGCTGCAGAGGAAGAGAGTCTTGCCACCTGGCGGGAGAAGCTCCAAATTGGCAATGAATTCGAAGGGTATCGCCATAGGATAGTGGAGATGCTATCCGCCTTTTGAGGACATGTGGTCTGGTCGCCTTGGTCAGGTCAGCCTGGCCAAGCACAGGATACAGCTCACACCGGATGCGAAGCCAATACATCAACTCACGAGGAGGGCCGAACCCCATGCGCGCGACTATGAACGCGATGAGGTCCACCAAATGCTGAAGAAGGGCGTAATAGAGCCTTCCACTTCCGAATGTGCCTCCCCAGTGGTATTTTTCAAAAAGAAAGATGGCTCCCTAAGGTTCTGTATTGACTACAGGCGCCTTAACGAGGTGACAGTACGCGATTCGTACCCGATGCCCCGGATAGATGAATGTATCGACTCCTTAGACGATGCGTCCTTTTTCTCCACGCTGTATGCCAACAGCGGCTACTGGCATATTGAGATGGATGACTCCAATAAGGATAAGACAACGTTCACCTCGCACTGTAGGATCTTCAGATTCCTAAGGATGCCATTTGGGTTGAAGAACGCACCCGCTACGTTCCAACGAGCGGTGGACATTATCCTGTCGAAGGTGAAATGGCAGTACGCCTTGGTGTATATGGATGATGTCATCATATACTCCCGCAGCGTGAAGGAGCACTTCATTCATGTGAAACACGTGCTCCAACTCCTAAAGGATGCTGGCCTCACCCTGATACTGGAGAAATGTTTCTTGTTCAAGTCGTCTGTGGAATAACTGGGGCACGTTGTGCTCCCGGGCCGCCTACAGGTTTCTAGGAAAACTCAGGACGCCATTAAGGAATCTCGCCCGCCCATGAACCAGACGGAGCTCTGCTCCTTCCTTGGGTTGTGTAACATCTTTCGGAGCTTTGTCCCTAATTTCTCCTGTATAGCGGCGCCGTTAAATCGCCTCCTGGAGAAGGACAAACCGACGCAATTGGCTCTCTTGATGGACGAAAAGTTTGAAGCCTTCGACACCCTGAAGAGGAGACTGATAGAACCACCAATCTTGGTATTGCCGAAGCGGCACGGCTGAATGGTGCTGGACACTGACGCCTGTAAATACCAAATCGTATGTGCCCTCCTACAGGAGCAACCGAAAGGTGGATTTCAACCCATCGGGTATTGGAGTCGCAGCCTCACCCCCACGGAACGGAATCATTCCACCTCGGAGCGCGAATGTCTCGCCATCTAGTTGGCGGTTTTGCTTTTACGCCCATACCTGGAAGGCGCGAGCTTCACCTTGAGGACGGACAACGCACCACTGAAGTGGATACTGTCCTTAACGGATGCTTCCGGTTGCCTGGAAAGGTGGAGGTTACGCCTCCTGGAGTTCGAGTTTGACATCGTCCACCGCCCTGGCATTAAACACCAGGCAGCGGACGCACTCTCGCGAATCTTCACCGATGGGGAAGATAAAACACCTTTGGAGGACACCAGACCGTGTCTGGTCATCCAGGACGCTGACGGGAAAGAAAGATCTGATGGAGAATGTTTGGAGTGCTGTGAACCTGGAGGAAAGTATGGTGGGCTCCCTGAGGTGATGGCTCTTGTTGAGAAAGAGAAAGACGTTTTCCCCATCACTGTGGCGGAGTTACTGAAGGAACAGAGTACGGGTGCGTACTGCAAAAAGTGCCTCGCCACTGTGGGGAGTTTGACATCTTCATTCGACGTCGGCCGAGACGGCGTGCTTGTACGCCGCGCCCCTCTGGATGGAGCTCTCCAAAAGGTGGTCCCGACGAAGCTACGGGCGAGAGTGTTGTATCTCTCGCACTATCATCGCCTCGCCGGGCACTCCGGTGGATCTCGGATGTATTTTACCATGCGAGTTCTATTGGCCGAACATGGCTAATGGCACCTTCCGAACGGTGGCGTATTGTTATTCCTGCGCCGCCACTAGGGGGAGTGTACGGAAACACCGGACGCCGCTTACACTGTTCCCACCTTAAGGACCGTTGGAGTTTGTGGCCATGGACATCTTGGGTCCTCTCCCAAAGACGGAGGGAGGGCACTGATTTATCCTCGTGATCACGGATCGCTTTCCCAAGATCACGTGTGCCAACCCCCTCCAGAGCACTACTGCAGCAGTGATTACCGACGCCTTTCTGGAGCACTGTGTTTACCCCTACGGGATACCATTTTACCTCCTTACGTACAAAGGCCCCCAGTTCACAGCGAAACTCTTCAGTGCCGTCTCCAGAATGCTGGGGATGAAACAGTTGTTTACAACTGCCTATCAGCCCCAGACAAACGGACATGCGGAAAGGTTCAACAAAACCATCGCTTCCAGGCTATAGCACTACGTCGTGGACCGCTAGAAGGATTAGGACGCATACGTGGGACCCCTCACGTATGTATACAACCTACAGGTGCACCGCTCCACGGGGACTGCTCCTTTGAATTTGGTGCTCTCGCGCATACCGCCAAGTGCCGTCATCGTGGCACGCACCACGGTGCACCCAGCGGATGGGCCACAGACGCCAACAGTGGCACAAGCCAAACGCTCTATCCTAAGGCGATGCGAGAACGCACTCTCCCACGCGAAGGAGAGACGCAACGCCTCGCAGAGAAGTTAAAAATAGGACTTCGACCGAAAGGTTATGGAAGGCCCTCACCTGAAGGAAGGCCACGAGGTTTTCCTCGAAAAACCCGGGGAAAACTCCGACGAAACGCCGGACGTCACGCGCAAGTTAGCGCCGACCACCTCAGGGCCCTGCAAAGTCCTGGCCACTTATCGGGATACTGTCGCCATTGAGGTGAACGGGCTCAGAGAGGTCGTTCCCCGTGACAGGGTAACGAAAGTCCCCACGCCCAGCCTCTCAGGAACGCCCGCTACCCCACCTCAAGGACAACGCGCGGAACGTCCTCTCGCAACCACCTCAGGCACGACGACACCACGGGATACTGGGAACCGCATCACCGCTCTCGGTAAACCATTACTGGAGGCTCCCGATGCTATCCAGACCCCTGAAGGTGACATAATCTACGCAGTGGAACATATCACCTCCCCTCGACAAACCCCTGCAAGAGTACTGTACTGCGTCCGCTGGTATGGTACACCTCAAAGGACGACACGGAAGAAGCTCCGGAACATATCCCGGAGAACTCCCTTAGGCGCTACCACGCCAATCTGGTGCGGAAACGCCTCTCCACATAGGCGCTTTCGTTTAGAAAAGGGGGAGGCGGCCCCCGACCGGAGTGTTTTTCGCCTCCGCAGTCTATCCCCTACGTGGAGTTCTCTTTTTCGCCTCGAGGATGCTGTTGCTCGCTTTTCGCATGCTCCCCCTGCAGCATTTCGTGTCATTACGCACGCTAGCAGAGCTTATGCATATTGAAACTACCGTTCGTGGAGCTTCTGCTCCACCCGAAGGATCTTTTATTGGTCAGGGTCCTCTCAACTACAGGCCACCGAAACGAGTTGAATACTCCGTCTCGATGCGTGCTTTTGCTGTGATCGCTTGGCTATGAAAGAACTCCGACAGGCTTCCCTTGAGGGCCGCCATCGAGGCTCGGTCTGTCCGGGCCTTGTGGAGCTCTAAGACCCGAGCACGCGCCTCGCGCAGAGCCTCTAGAGAAGAAGCCGGAGCAGGATGGCTGGTCACCAGACACCCCTGCACCAACTCCTGGAAGGCAGCCTCCACAGCCCCAGAGAAGGCGCCTCCCGACGGGGCACCCGATGCGGCCACATCCATTGACGGCGCAACAACCGCCACGGAAGGAGCGGCGGACAGCGGCCCAGCTGGGACAGAAGCCCCCCGACGGAATTCCGCGGGTTCCGCAGTGGAGGACGGCAATGCCAAGGATGGAGTCGGTGACACCAAAGGTGACGGTGGTGATGGAACTGGAACGCTCCGCAAGTGAGGCTGAGTAATCGGCGCAGGGACGTTCGGCACTCGGGGTTGCACCCCTGGAGCCGAACGTACCGTGACGGGAACAATCTTGTCCTCTTCCATAGGAGACACGCCGGCTACCACTGCGGGAGCACTCGGCACTGCGGCGGGACGCGGAGTTATCAGCTCAGGAGGTGCGCACATATCCTGGGACGGAGCCGGTAACCGATGGGGCGCATCAAACGCCAGACTCTCCATCAAGGGGTAGTAATCGGGTACTCGAAGCCGTGGCACCTGAGGAACCCGAGATGGCGCCAGACGGGGAAAGGCTGGGTATGCTCGCCCGTTATCGTCTCCATTCGGACTCCTCACAATGGGGTGAAACTTTTCCTCGCCGTAGTTGTACCAGAGAAAACCCGGCGTGTCATTCCACGCCACCTGGAGGTTGTAATCCAACAGTGTGTCCTCCTCGGACTCGCTCCATGCGGTGCCCTTAACCAGTTTTTGGATGCCAAAGAATCGCAGGACCAGTATGATGGACGCCGACAAGGTGAGCAAACGCCCGGGGGTCGGCTGATATGACCAGTCCTGGTAAAGGCGGCCGTCGCGGCATCGGGTATAGGAGGTTACGCATTCGTCCGCCGCTTGAAGATACGCCATCAGGTTGCCCACCGCAAACTCCGTCGAGGCGACCAGCATGACGAACCGCCTTAGGGAGTCAGGGGGATTCAGAACCCCGGAGGTATAATATGCGAAGGTCATGGGTGTCGCCACGCAGAGATGCGAAGAGACCCAGTGGTCCCTCCAGGAGTCGTTCACCTTAAGGTAGTACTTCGGACGTTGCCCGGAAGGCATAACATAGAATTCCATATGACGCCATCCGTAGAAGCACCCGAACGCGGTGCGTACGCGAGTTTCGTCCGCAAGGTGCGTTCCCCATCGATTCCGATTGTGCCAGTACAGGCGATCGTATGAGGGATCGAAGGGCAACACCGCGAGGGCAGAGAGTCCATCGGCAATGCTTTCGATTCGCCCTGCTCTCTGGTGCGAGCTCTCTTTGTGGCGCAGGACTTGGAGTCGCGCCTGGATCTCTCGTTCCTCAGCGCACCTCAGGTATGGAGTGTCGCAGTGTCCTACCGTGGTTGGAGCATTCTCACCATGTACCGGAGTATAAAGCCAAAGGGCGCGGTATGCATCGACGCGGCTCCGCTTCCGGTCGTTCCACGCAATCTCCGAGACGGCGCGGAATCGCATCGCCTGAAGGAACGGACTGAAGTGGTGAATGTAATCCTCTACAAGACATGGGAGACTCACGCGCCTATCGTGGAACGGGACAATCACCCGCGTGGTGCGATGGTAAAAATGTTCTCCGGGACGGAACGGTGCCCCGGTTGAGGTGTGATACACCTCAGGATCGGAAGAAGATGTAGGCGTCGGAGTCGAAGAGGACATGCCGAAGGTGTACAAAACCGGGTGGATGGCGACCGAACGCGTGGTAGCACTTGAGGAGAGAGATTTGACACCACTTGGGGAACGATTCGAAGTTATATGCACCACCGCGGAGGGAGCAGCGTCAAGCCGCCATCGTGAAATTCGAGGAGAAGTCGAGCGACCGGAATCATGCGAGGTATGGAGCACCATCGCGGGGCGCGCGTTCATATCCAACGGAGAGTGACGGGGCTGCGGACAAGAAGATCATGAGTCTGACACCGTCTCGGAGATTGAATGAGCGGACGCAAGGAAGCGGATGGTTCCAAAAGGAGTAGCCTCGAAGGCGTTGGAGTGGCGAGTGCCTCCAGGGGGTCGGTATCCCCTCGGGACTGAACCACGCTCCGTCCACGGAAGTTGCGCGCTTGCACCGCGCACGGTACGCCGGCAGAAGCGGACACTCGCGTCGTCGACTGGCGCGACAGCACCAACTGGTCACACCAAGAAGGCGAAGACGCAGCCGGCCTTAGGAGGAGCAGGGCCCACAAACGCCGCAAGGGACGAAACGCGAGCCCGCGGCAATGCGCCGCGCAGGAGTATGGAGAAAGGTAGAAACGCCTGAAGGAGAGAACGGGCAAACCGCAGGAACCTGCATTTGCCTCAACACCGATAGGAGCCACCCCGGGGATCAAGAAGTTGGAAGATGTATCTCGAGGACGTGGTACAATTTAGGAAAGAGGGTATGTAGTACAGTGGCTCCTACGGAAATAGCGTGGTTTGGCCTTCTGGTATAATATTTTTAAGGAGGGCTCGTACTTCATTAGCTGGGCCACGTGGTGCATAACCCCGCCCACATGCGCTACAGTATCCTTGAGGGACGGTAGAATTATTATTACTTTTTTTAGATAATTTATGCAGGTAATTAGTACAGTAGCGAGACTTGCCGAGGCGGGCTCCCGGCTTGATACTTAATCTGCCGGTTGAGCTCCACCTCTAAGGAAGTAAAGACAAGCACCCTTGAGTCTTCATCTACCTTTCCGGTTGGAGTCTCTTGTCTATCAACGCAGGTTACAAAGCCGCCGATCCCCAGGTCGCATCATAGCAGCGCCTGTAGGAGCATTGTCGGCCCAGTGAACCTTCCCCTCCGCTTGGTGTTTGCGGATCTCCTTTAGAAATTCCCCCGGCTCGCGACAGCGGATACCGGAGACCATCTTTAGGAATACGCCTCTTTGGAGTCGACAAAAACTCCTAACGGACGATGTGCTTTACTACCTCGAGAGGAGAGCTGACAGTACCACATAGGAGACTGCGGCGTACAAATGCGCAATCTCGGACAATATGGAATAATTATGTTAGAATCCTTTTGTTGTAGAAGCATCTAGAAGCTTCTAGGAAGCAACTAGAAACTGCTAATATCTAGAGACTTCTAGAAGGTTCAATAGAAGAAATTATCTAGAAGTATTTTATGCTTTATGATAGAAACTATTAGAAGTTCTAGAAGACTATAGAACATTATGAGAACACTATACAAGAAAGAATTGCCGACCAGGTTTGATGAATGATAGAAGTCAAGCCGAGGCATCGAGATAAATCAACAGTGCGTTTTCTCAAGTTTATCCTAAGCTCTGTACTACATCTATTTACAATAGGTTACGGGCCCAGACTACGCCTAAGTCAATCTCGTCGCTAGTACAACAGCTTAGAAGTCGGCTGTGAACTTGGAATCCGAACAACATCGTAGAAGTTCGAGGTTGTACGAAGACCATAGAATCGTACAGTACAGAAATCAGAATTTCAAAAACCGTGCCATCAGAATCGGGCAGAACCGTCAAAAACCGTCAAAAACCGTACTCGACCGTACAGTACAGTACGCTGTGTCATTTCCGAAAATCGAAATAAGTTAATTCACGTCAACAAGAAACATGTATATAGAAGAGAAAAGCACGTTCAAAATAGAGAAACTTAATGGAGATACTTATTTCTCTTGGAAATTACGCATGACAAACTACCTTAAGAAGAAGGGGTACTGGAAAGCTGTAGCAGAAGAAGAAAATAATGCTACTGCTCATGAGAAAGCATTAATAGATATTTGTTTATCAGTCGATGATAATCAAATTGTCTATGTTGAGTCATGCAAAACCGGTACAGAAGCCTGAAACGCCCTAGCAGAAGTGTACGAAAATAAGGGTATGGCGAACAAAATGGACACGGAGGAGCGCTTTGTGTCAGAAAGGCTCCACGAGGGAGAATCAGCCAAACAACATATGGAAGAAGTAAAACGTCTCAAAAAAAATTGAAACAGCTCGGGGTGGATAAAACAAAAGAAGAATATATTATGAGATTATTGCTTTGCTTACCAAAAAGTTATGGAAGTTTGGTTGTTACATTGGAAAATATAGCTGAGAAGCTAAGTATTGATGAAATCCACGCTAGAATTTTGCGTGAAGAGTCCAGACAAAAATCGTCTGCAGAGCAAGAAAAATCTGGAAGTCTCCTACACGGAAAAGTCAACAATCAAAAATACAAATTTCCCTATAACTGTCACTACTGTGGAAAGAAAGGGCACAAAATTGCTAACTGTAGAAAGCGCAAAAAGGATACGAAATATTCTACACAGCCGAACACGAACAATACGTCCTCCGGAAACTTTTGATGGCTGAACAAGACCCAAGAAAAATCTATGGAACATGGTATATGGACTCGGGTGCATCCTTCCACATGACCAATAATCGAAAGTGGTTTATGGAGGAAGCTTTAAAAAGAACTGAGCCAGTTACCATCAGACTAGGAGATGGAACCCATGTCAAATCAACAGAAAAGGGAAACATAACTATGGAAATTTCTTTAAATGGGTCTATGAAGACACTGCCTGTGCCAGATGTTTTATTTGTCCCGGAAATTGTCACGAACATTTTATCTATTGGGCAAATTGATGAAAGTGGACATCGAGTTTTTTTTCAAAAAGGATGTTGCACCGTTTTATCCAAATATTCAAATGAAAAACTCCTTCAGGTCAAGAAAGAAAATTCTACGTACTGCTTTAAGAGCTCCAAGAAGATCGAGAAAAATTATGTAGCATACTCAGCCACTATAACGGAGCAAGAACTCTGGCATGCCAAACTAGGACATGCTGGAAAATTAGTCTTGAGCCAAATCGTATCGAAGAAAACTACAGATGGTGTTCCAGAAGAATTGGAACAAAAAGATATAAGTACATGCAAGGGATGTTTACTTAGGAAAATGAGTTCAAAATTATTTCCGTCATGAGGAAATTTTCAATTAAAGGAAAAATTAGAGCTCATACACAAGGATCTTTGTGGACCTATGAGTACAAAATCCTAAGGATGAAAATTATATTTCATAACATTCACTGATGATTACACAAGAAAATCATTTATGTATTTTCTCTGTACCAAAAACGAAGCATTTGAAAAAACCCGAGAATTTTTGACTATGGAGGAAAATCAAGAAGTAATTTCTTTCAAATGAATTAGAAGTGATAGAGGGGGAGAATATTTTTTTAAGGCATTTGAAAATTATTTCAAACACAAAGGTAACATCCACCAGGGTACTGGAGAACACCAACCACCACAGAATGGTGTGGCGGAAAGAAGTAACCGAACACTTTGTGAAAAAGCAAGATGTATGCTTTACTTTCAGGACATTCCCAGAACGTTTTGGGCTGAAGCTATCCAAATTGCAAATTTGATTCGGAATTTTGTTCCTACAAAACTTCCAGGCCATTGCAGTCCTCATGAAAAATGGTTCGGAAAGAAACCAAATATTTCTCATCTCGAAGTATTTAGGTGCAAGGCCTATGTTTTTATTCCAAATGATCATAAAAAGAAATGGGATGCCAAGTCAAGGCTGTGTACATTTTTACGATACGAACGTAGAAATTATCGCTTCATGGACGATAAAACCAGAAGTGTGGTTTTAATTGGAACGGCAAAATTTCTAGAAGCCCCAAAAATAATCTCAATGGAAGAAGAAATTTCTTTTGAACCAGAAAACTCAAAAGAAAAAGAATTAATGCCGAACACTGAAAAAGAAAATGATTTGGAAAATTCTGAGGCTTACAACCCACCTCCAGAAAATGAGGAATCACCAGAAATTATCACACGGAGGAGTGGGAGAACTAGAAGACAGCCAACATGGCTCACATATGAGCATGCTAATGAAAATGAGGATACTGCTGCCGGTTTAGTAATGATGCTTGCAGGCGAAACAGAACCAAATAATGTACAGGAGGCCCTGTTAGGGGTTCAGAAAAATTATTGGACATCTGCGATGGAAAGAAAAATTACTTCTTTATACGAGAATAATATTTGGAAACTGGACCCTCGAAAACCAGAAATGCATATTTTGCAACCAACATGGGTTTTCAAGGTAAAACCCGAATCCAAGAATCAAGAGAAAATATTTAAGGCAAGACTGGTGTGCAAAGGGTATCAGCAAAAATATGGCATTGATTATTTTCACACGTACCCTCCAGTTGTACGCATGGCTTCTTTACGGACTATGCTGGGTGTAGCACCCCAACAAAAAATATTCATCACCCAGATGGATGTTAAAACAGCGTTCGTAATTGGAGTGTTGGAGGAAGAAATTTTTATGGAACAGCCTGAGGGTTTCATTGACTCAAAACATTCTAATCACGTTTGTAAGCTAACGAAGGCAATGTATGGACTAAAACAGGCGCCCAGAGCGTGGTACAAAATGATTAGCTCGGTTTTGAGCAACATGAAATTTTCGAAAGCTCATGGAGACAGTGGAATATTTGTCGCAAATATTGATGACCATGAAGTATTTATTTCACTATATGTCGATTACATAGTACTGGCAAGTAAAATTCCAAAGGTGTTAAGTTCTGTGAAGCAAGAACTAAGATCTAAATTTCAAATGAAGGATCTTGGAGAAATTTGGCATGTACTAGGCATTGAAATCGACTATAATCGAAAAAAAGGAATTCTGAAATTATGTAAAAGTGCCTACGCAAGAACGGAGCTTAAACGGTTTAGTATGGAAAACTGCAAAGAAATTAATACACCCTTGGAGGCGAACAGTACTTTATAAAAATGTGGAACTGATGAAATAATTACGGACGTGCCCTACAGAGAATTAATTGGTTCACTTATGTATCTTATGCTAGGGAAGCGTCGTGATCTAGCATATGCAGTTGGAAAATTATGTACGTTTTCTGAAGAGTATTGCACAGAACATTGGAAACCATGCAAAAGGGTTCTTAGGTGTATTCAGAAGACAAAAGTTTTTTGTGTCGTCTACAAAAAATCTACCAACCTGTCACTATATGTCTACAGTGATGCCAGTTGGGGAAATACGGAAAACAGAAAATCAGTTTCTGGATATGCGACATTTCATGGAAATTGTTTACTGTCGTGGAGCAGTCGAAAGCAAAATTGTGTGGCATTGTCATCCACAGAGGCAGAATTAATTGCAGTTACAGAGGCAGCCAAAGAAGTGAAATGGTTGGCAAAAATCATGATCTTAAAACTAGTGTAGAAAAAGCTAATCAAATTTCTATTGACAACCAGTCTACAATTGCAACTTCAAAAATGGAAGGAATCCATGGAAAATCAAAGCACATTGCTCTACGGCATTTCTATATTCAGGACTGCTTGCAAAATGAAGAAATGAAAATTACAAACTGTCCTACCGAACATATGGCAGCTGATATTTTTACAAAGTCTCTACAGAAGAACAAGCATTGGTTTTATATGGACATGTTGGGTCTTAAGCAGTTATCACGTTGAGAGAAGGTGTTGTAGAAGCATCTAGAAGCTTCTAGGAAGCAACTGGAAACTGCTAATATCTAGAGACTTCTAGAAGGTTCTATAGAAGAAATTATCTAGAAGTATTTTATGCTTTATGATAGAAACTATTAGAAGTTCTAGAAGACTATAGAAAATTATGAGAACACTATATAAGAAAGAATTGCCGACCAGGTTTGATGAATGATAGAAGTCAAGCCGAGTCATCGAGATAAATCAACAGTGCGCTTACTCAAGTTTATTCTAAGCTCTGTACTACACCTATTTACAATACCTTTCAGTGGCAAGGCACTCCTTGCAGTACGCATCCGTACTCTGCTCCTTCAGAAACTCCGCTATGATGAGGCGGAGAACTTCTTCGTTTTCTTCAACAATGTCTATCACCTCAGAACCCCCACTAAATATGCCTCACGGTTCAGAACATTCCAAGCGTTTTACTTCGAATCTTTCCTTTCTGTCGGCGTTCTTGATGACCAGAAACGGAAATATGTCCTCCCAAGTTGTTTGGTCGTCTCCTTCGGTGGAGATTCGCGATAGCCCGTCCGCTGCCTGTGCTTATATGCTAGGGTGTTAGACGATATTAAACTCGAACTCCAGGAGGCGAAGACTCCACCATTTCAGTCGACCGGAAGCATCCGTCAACGACAAAATTCTATTTAATGGTGCTTTGTCCGTCCTCAAGGTGAGACGCGCGCCTTTCAGGTACGGGCGTAAAAGTAACACTGCCCATCCTATGGCAAGACATTCGCGCTCCGAGGTGGAATAGTTCCGTTCCGTGGGTGAAAGGCTTCGACTCCAGTATCCGATAGGTTGAAATCCACCTTAAGGTTCTTCCTGTAGGAAGGCTAATCCGAACTGGTATTTACAGGCGGCTGTTTCAAGCACCCTTCGGCGTGCCGCTTCTGTGGTACTGTCAGCCCTCCTGTCGAGGTAGTAGAGCACAACGTCCGTTAGGAGTTTTTAGTGACTCCAAAGGCGCGTATTCCTAAAGGTGGTCTCCGGTATCCGCTGTCGCGAGCCGGGGGAATTCTGTAAGGGATCCGCAAACACCAAGCGGAGGGGAGGTTCACTGGGCGGACAATGCTCCTACAGGCGCTGCTATGATGCGACCTGGGGATCGGCGGCTTAGAAACCTGAGAGAGTAGACAAGAGACTCCAACCGGAAAATGTAGAAGAAGACTCAAGGGTGCTTGTCTTTACTTCCCCAGAGGTGGAGCTCAACCGGCAGCTTAAATATCTAGCCGGGAGCCCGCCTCGGCAGGTCGCACTACTGTGCTAATTACCTGCATAAAATATCTAAAATAAATAATAAATTCTACCGTACCTTAAGGATACTGTAGCGCACGCAGGCAATATTATGCACCACGTGGCCCAGCTAATAAATTACGAACCCTCCTTAGGAATATTATGCCTTAAGGCCAAACCGCCATAATTCCGTAGGAGCCACTGTACTACAGCTTCCAGAGCACCAAGATCGGTGGCTCTATTAGTCTCCTCTTCAAAAATTCATAGGCTTTCAACTCTTCGTCCGTCAGGATAGCCAATTACGACAGCTTGTTTTCCTCCCAGAGGCGATATAAAGGCGCCGTAATGCGGGAGAAATTCGCAAAAGAACCTACGAAAGAAATTACACAACCCGAAGAGCTTCATCTGGTTTTTGGGAGAGTGAGCTTCCGCGATGGTGTCCTTCGTTTTCTTGGAAACCTGTAAGCGGCCTGGGAGCAAGAGTTACTCCAGGTAGTCCACGGAGCCCTTGAAAAAGAAACACATCTCCAGCTTCAAGGTGAGTCCAGAATTCTTCAGGAGTTGTAGCACGTGCTTCACATGCATGAAGTGCCCCTCCACGATGCGGGAGTATCTGATGACATCCTCAGTATACACCAAGGCATACTGCCACTGTATCTCCGACAGGATTATGTCCACCATTCGTTAGAACGTAGCCGGTGCATTCTTTAATCCAAATGGCATCCTTAGGAATATTAAATTTTCACAGTGCGAGGTGAACGTTGTCTTATCCATATCGAAGTCATCCATCTCAATTTCTCGGCAGCCACGGTTTGCATCCAGCGTGAAGAAAACGAACGCATCACCTAAGGAGTCGATGAATTCATCCAAATGGGGTATCAGGTACGAATTGCGTACCGTCACCTAGTTGAGGCGTCTATAGTCAATGCAGAACCTCAAGGAGCCATCTTTATTTTTCAAAAACCCCACCGTGTAGGCCAACTCGAAATTGGAAGGCTCGATAAGGCCCTTGTTGTGGTACTGTCAGTTCTCCTTTCGAGATAGTAGAGCACAACGTCCGTTAGGAGTTGTTGTTGATTCCAGAGGTGCGTGTTCCTAAAGGTGGTCTCCGGTTTCCGCTGTCGTGAGCCAGGGGAATTCTTAAAGGGGATCCGCAAACACCAAACGGAGGGAGAGGTTCACTGGGCGGGCAATGATCCTGCAGGCGCTGCTATGATGCGAACTGGAGATCGGTGGCTTAGAAACCTGAGGACAATCGACGACAGTCTCCAACCGGAAAAGTAGATGAAGACTCAGGGGTAGTTGATTTTACTTCCCTCAGAGGTGAAGCTCGACCGGCAGATTAAGTATCAAGCCGGGAGCCCGCCTCGGCAGGTCTCACTACTGTAGAAATTGCCCGCACAAATTAACAAAAAAAAAGATAACTTCTACCGTCCCTTAAGGATACTGTAGCGCACGCGAGCAGACTTTTGCACCACGTGGCAAAGCCAATGAACTACGAGCTCTCCTTGGGAATATTACGCCATAAGGCCACACCACCATTTTTCTTTAGGAGCCACCGTACTTCACTTGTACTGCATCCGGTGGACCTCATCGTGCTCGAAATCGCGCCCCTAGGGTCCGGCCCTCCTCGGAAGTTGGTGTACCGGTTTCACATTAAGTATGAGCTGCATTTGGTGCTTGGCCAGGCTAACCGGATTCAGGTGACCAGACCACAGGTCCTCAAAGGCGGATAGCATCTCCAATATCCCATGGCTATACTTTTCGAAAACTTCGCCAATTTAGAGCTGCTCCTGCCAGGTGGCAGGATTCTCTTCCTCTGGAGCCGTTAATGACGCTTCAGCCTCCATGATGACGATTGCATCGCGTTCCGCATGGTCTTCTGCAGGGAGAAGATGAGCCAGTCTTGCAGGGGCGCGTATTGCCAATCTGACGACAGTTCCCTTTTGGAGCCGTAACGGCTACTCCTTCAGGTTGGCGAGCATGACACTGAAGGAAATGTTCGACACTTTTTCCATAACACCGTTCGCCATCATGGAGTGCTGCTTTGTTGTCATGTATGAACTCCGCTGTAGGAAGGGAAGGCTGGATGAAGAGCTCCGCACCCGAACTTTGGTCTCACTCTGCGCGGATATTTCGATACTCTTCACCATCCGGAGCTTGTTCGACGGCGTCTGGAAGCTTACCCATGTGGCGCGCATTGGCGTACGGTCATGGAGATGCGGACACGATAGATACAGGGGCAACGTCGTTAAACGTCACCTTCCGCAGGTGTGGGTCCATTGCATGTACATACCGATCCATAAAGGAAGTACCCAATATGCATTTTGTGGCCTGGTTGGTCGCCACGGAGAACGACTCCTTCACCTGAAAGGAGCCCAGCTGAAGATACAAGGTAATGCTTCGAGGATGTTCAATGCTCGATGCGACGCATTTCACACCGTAGGAAGCTTGCCAGTCCTCAGGGAGCCGAGAGCAGACCGCGGAAGCACGTTGGAGTGCACCAGATTGGGGCCAGCTTCGTTGCCGAGAATAGCGCACATCGTGATGGAGGCGAGCGGGAATCATCCTATAGAGGGGACTAATTTGTAATTCTCACGACGGAGCGTGCAAACAGATTCCTCAAAGGCCTGGAATGGACCCAAAGAGACTGGGGAGCCCTTCGATTCTGCGTGACTCGTGCAGGCGGATTTTCCCTCTTTCCTTAAGGCGACCTCAGTAAGGCCGAGGCTTGATGGTAAAGAGCCACGCGGAGCCTTTACGCGTGATCCTGAGGCGTTTTGTGGTTGAAGAGGAGCTGATCTTCAGTAGGGGCTGGCTGCTGCGGATGGGCAATGGGATGCGTGGTGTTCCCCAAACATGCAACTGGCTTGGATGCGGGCCTCCTGCTCTGCCGGTGCAAGAGCCAGTGGAACTGGCCGCACTCCAACTGGAGCGCGTTAACCGTATGTAGCTTCCTTGAGGGGAGCGGATATCGTTACACGTGGTTAGATGACTTCCATTCTCCGTTAGTGTGTCTCTCAGACCCTGGACGTTCTTCTCCTGTTCATGCAGTATGGCGGCCCTCATTGCCGGGGGGAAAATACCACAATGTACTGGCTCTCGAGACAGGCAAATCGTGCAAGGCGGTGGGTAGCCTCGAGGGTTCGCAAATCAGACACTCCTATAAGATCCTGCCGAGGCGTACAAAGTGGGGGACGAGGGTGTCCTCGTCCTAGACTGTGCACCCTTAGATGAGGCGTATGTGAGGGCAAGGGCCTCTTGCTCTCCGACGAGCGTGACCTTGTCGACCTCCTCCGAGATGCTGGAGTCCAACGTCAGGGCGGATGCCGGACGTGTCCTTGAGGCCGCCGGTTTGTCCGAATGTGGAGTGTGGCTACGAAGAGCGGCACAGTGGATATCCCCATAGGATTCTACGAAACGTGCCAGCTCCGTACAGGTGGTCTTCGGGTGCGTTATCAAGTGATTACGCACCCTGGCGCGGATCAAGGGAAGGATCCCCTCTACAAAAATCGACTTTAACCGCCGTTCGGAGTACACGTTCCCAGTCCGTAGGGCCCTCGTTCAGAGCTTTTGCGAGAACTCCGTCTCGGTCATTCTCTTGTTCTGCCTACAGGAGGTGCCTTCAGCGTCGGCACCGTCTACCACATCGTCCATTGCGTACCTTTTGATTAGGACATTCACCAAATCCGGGTACGTCGTCAAGACCTCCGTTCCAGGGTCATCCACAATTGTGCTCTCCCCCTTGAGGCGCGGTTGTACCAGTGAGTGCGCTTGGCCCGTGAGGTAGAACTGAAAGCACCATACGGCGAAACCTTCATGGACAAAAATTGGTATTTCACGCTGAACGGAAGCGTGTAAGAAAATTTAACACCGAGAAGGGGTCTTCATCTGAGAAATAGTGCTTCTTCATCGGAATATACATGCGGTGCTGGATCTTTGTGACTCGTGTAGCGACTGAAACGTCGTAAAGAGTGGAGCGATCATTCAACCTGTAGGGGTCATAATCCACAACTTTGGCGCAGAGGTCGGTAAGCGGGACTACCTTCCTGACCCTTCTGATTTTCTCCTTGGGAGGTATACTGTCCTCCGAGCTGGAACTGTTTACGGATTTAGTGTCTGAGCTTCCCTTCGAATCGGTGTTTCGCTTTCCGCTTTTCTGTCTCCATTTCTTTCGGCGTCTTTCCTTTATATTATCTGGGTGCCTGACAATACTCCCGCTATCGTGAGTCACCCGAGGAGTATCTTGTCCTTCTCTCCTTGGGTTAAGTATTTTGAGAACGGTATCCGGACCTCTTCCGTGAGGTGACAGGTCCAGAAGTTGCAAAGCAATTCTCCTGAGGCGTTCCCGTTTCTTTACGGCAGTATTCTTTCCTCCTCTGGCGTAAGGGACGGCAATATCCTGACGTAGGTGATGATAGAGGGAACCTCATCTGTATGGAATAATGATTTTAAAGCGCCGCTGCGTGGAGCCTTTCTACGTTTTGGGCACGAAATTTCGCAAGGGTAGCACTCGAGACCACCTCGCAATGGGGGTCGGAGTCCAGCAAGGCATCCGCAGCACAGTAAGAACTCTCCCTTGCGATTTTCTCCACATCGGCGTGGCGGTGCGCTCTGAAATAGGCCTCGAAACCTGCATGAATTCTTTTGACTAGCTCCTATGAGAGCCAGTTCGTGAAGCGTGGGGCCAGGGACTCCAGGACTGATTCAGCCTCCGATTGTTCCCATCCTTGCAGTTTTGGAGGTGGCGGTTGCGATGCCATATGCGGTTCTTCAACCTCCGTGTCGGCGTTCTCCAGAAGTGTGGCGGGGAATACCGCTTGCCTTTGATCGTGCACTCTCCTAAGGCGATTCCTGAAACGCTCCATAGAAGAGCCAGGATTCTTAAGGAGACTTTCAAGATCCTCCAGTCTGGCGGCCATCTCCTTTGGAGCGCTGCGCGTGCTGTGCCCACCGACGGAGTTGGTTGCTTGAAAATCCTGTAGAGGGGTTTCCATTGAGGTTTCTAAGGGGTTCATATAGGAGTAGGTCGCGGAGCATTTCCTTCCACTTCCAAATGCTCTTAAGGAAAAAATCCACTGTTGGGATCAGATCGTTGTAAACACGAAACACTGTTCTGTTGTGACTCTTGCGATTCCTTTAGGAAACTGAACTTCTAAGTCGGGAGACCAGTTATGGTATTGTCAGTTATCCTTTTGAGGTAGTAGCGCACAACGTCTCTTGGGAGTTTCGGTTGACTCCAAAGGCGCGCATTCCTAATGATGGTCTCCGGTAATCGCGGTCACGTGCCGGGGCAATTCTGGAAGGGGATCCGAAAACACGTGTTGGAAAACAGATGAGCTATTTGCGCTATACTCTCCTGTGACACAGGGCGCACAGTTCACCATTTGAACTAGCAACACGCCCCCTCGCCCTGTACTTCCTTACAGAACGAGACCTCGAGCTTACAGTAGCCAATCTTCACTACTGCTGTACACCTGTACAATTTCTCAGGCTCACGTCACTTCTGGGAGTCGAACCCAGGGTCCTAGCGTTTAGCTGGGCCCATAACCTGTTGGAAAACAGATGAGCTATTTGCGCTATACTCTCTTGTGACACAGGGCGCACAGTTCACCATTTGAACTAGCAACAGCCGCGATGTAGTGTTGCGAGGCCCACGGCAGTCAGTCCCAGGTAGTTCTGAGGGAATGCGATCTACGCGCTACTCCTACATTTGCGCAACGGGTCTGAATAGAACTCCAAAATTGTTCACGCTTCTGGTTTGGACCCTGCGCAGACTTTTTAATCCACTTTCAGCGAGTTTGAGACCGTCAGTACTTGAATATGACTTACCTCTTCCTGTTGGTTTAGAAGTGCTCTTCTTGAGTTTTGCAGATGCTTTGCGTTGTGCCCGTGGTGGTTTTAATTTTCTAGCTACTGTTGAGGCTACAATTTCAACGCATTCAATATCTGGCGCTGGTGCTGGAGGTATATGAGTGGAAGATTCTTTAAAAACGTCTGCGTTCTGCGTCTCGAGAACGAAATGTGCCAAAGAATTTGAAGATGTGGCGTTTTGGGTGTACTCCATGTGGTACTGTAAGCCCTCCTCTCGAGGTAGTAAAGCACAACGTCCGTTAGGAGTTTTTGTTGTCTCCGAAGGTGCGTGTTCCTAAAGGCGGTCTCCGGTATCCGCTGTCGCGAGCCGGGGGAATTCTTAAAGGGGATCCGCAAACACAAAGCGGAGGGGGAGTTTCGCTAGGCGGATAATGCTCCTACAGGCGCTGCTATGATGCTACCTGGGGATCGGGGGGTTAGAAACCTGAGTTGATCGACAAGCGACTCCAACCGGAAAAGTAGATGAAGACTCAAGGGTGCTTGTCTTTACTTCCCCAGAGGTGGAGTTCAACCGGCAATGTAAATACCAAGCCGGGAGCCTGCCTCGGCAGGTCTCACTAGTGCACAAATTACCTGCATAAATAAACTAAAATAAATAATAATTCTACCCTCCCTTAAGGATACTGTAGCGCACGTGGGTGGAACTATGCACCACGTGGCCCAGCTAATAAATTTCAGCCCTCCTTAGAAATATTATACCATAAGGCCAAACCACCCTATTTCCTTAGAAGCCACTGTACTACATACCCCCTTTCCTAAATTGCACCACGTCCTCGAGGTGCATCTTCCGATTTCTTGATCCCCGGGGTGGCTCCCATCGGTTTTGAGGCAAGTGCGGCCTCCGGCGGTTTACACGTGCTCTCCTTCAGGTGTTGCTCCCTTTCTCCATACTCCTGCGCGGCGTATTGCCGCGGGCTCGCGTTTCATCCATTGCGGCGTTGGTGGGCCCTGCTCCTCCTTAACCCAGCTGCGTCTGCTCCTTCTCGGTGTCACCGGTTGGTGCGGCCGCGCCAGTCTGCAACGCGAGTGTCCGCGTCTTCCGGCGTACCGTGCGTGGTGCGAGCGCGCAACTTCAGTGGATGGAGCGTGGGTCAGTCGCGAGTGGACACCGACCCTCTGGAGGCACTCGCCACTCCGATTCCTTCGAGGCTACTCCTTTTGGAAACCCACGCTTCCTCGCGTCCGCTCATGCAGTCTCCGTGACGGTGCCAGACTCATAATCTTCTTGTCCGCAGCCCCGCCGTTCTCCGTTGGATATGAACGCGCGCCTCGCGATGGTGCTCCACAACTCGCCTGATTCCGGCCGCCTGGTTTCTCCTCGAATTCCACGATGGCGGCTTGACGCGGCTCCCTCCGCGGTGGTACATATAACTACGAATCGTTACCCAAGTGGCGTCCAATCTCTCTCCTCAGGTGCTATCACGCGTTCGGTCGCCATCCACCCGGTTTCGTACACTTTCGGCATGTCGTCTCTGACTCCCGCGCCTACATCTCCTTCCAATCCTGAGGTGTATCACACCTCAACCGGTGCACCGTTCCGTCCAGGGGAGCAGTTTGATCACCGTGCCATGTGCGTCTTTGTTAACTTGGTGAAGACATATCTTTGGTCATTAAGCATCCTCTGGAAGTCTCGTAAAGAGCGATGCACCTTTTGCGTGAGCGTAGGAGGAGGCAGACAGAAGAAAGCGCTTTCTACCTGGAAGAGATCTGTGAGTCAGAGGTCCGACCTCTAGGGTGCGCGGATTGCTGCTGGTGATCCTGCCTGTGCCATCCGTCTATTGATATTATTTGTTGTTGTTTCTTATTTCTTGTTTGTTGTTTGTTGTTTGTTGTTTGTTGTTTGTTGTTTGTTGTTTGTTGTTTGTTATTTGTTGTTTGTTGTTTGTTGTTTGTTGTTTCTTGTTTCTTGTTTCTTGTTTATTGTTTGTTGTTTGTTGTTTGTTGTTTGTTGTTGTTTGCTGTTTTCAAGCCATCTGTTTCCTCCAGGCAGTAGATCTCGGAAAACATGGACTCGTCCAGTGGGGTCAAAATTGAGAAGTAGGGTGAGGATAACTTCCATGTATGGAAGCAAAAGATTGAGCTACTACTTGTGCTCAAAGACCTCGATGATCACCTTGTTGATAGTTCAAATTGTGAACTGTGCGCCCTGTGTCACAAGAGAGTATAGCGCAAATAGCTCATCTTTTTATCAATAGGTTATGGGCCCAGACCAGCTGACCTCTGCCGTTATCGTTTTTTCGTCTATCGCCGCCCTCCCTCACCGCCGTTCACCCGCTTCGCTGTTTTCTGTCGTATTCTCTCTCGTTGCGTCGGGTGCGTTGACCGAGTTGTTGGTTGGTGTTGATCTTTTCTGTTCGGTCGTGCGTTCCTCCTTGAGGGCGTTGTGGTGGTAGTGGTTCGACGTTGACTCTCTATCGTGATTGTGTTTGGGTACTCGTTGTTGCCCGTGTTGTCGATCGCTATCCGTCTTGTTTGCGTCTCCCTCTGTTCTTTGTTGTTGGGATCCCCGCGTCGTCTTTGCGGGTTCTGATC
>JAHNZQ020000308.1:5312583-5364973 GCA_019155205.2 Gracilaria vermiculophylla
GTGCGCAAGCGGCTAGATGAACAGAGCCAAGTTCCTCCTTGAGGTTTACTTCTCCGTACAGTGGCGGCAGTGCCGCCACTTATATACGGCACTTCAACATATTAAAATAAATATCTAGAAATATCTAACCACCCGGCAAGGCCGGCTACTGTAGTACAGATGTGCAACCGTGCCAGGCTTGTCACGGCACACCCGTCATCGGGCAAATATCGGCACACGTGGCCTCAATTACTACCCTTCCTAGGGGCACCCCCAAATGGGGCTAGTGAAGCTAATACTATTCATAACCACGGTTGTGGCAGCCGGGAGCGGATCAAATCCTTATGAAGACTGATTGCGGCATACCCTCGACGGGCCATTGCACTACACAGGGCGCACAGTTCACCATTTGAACTAGCAACAACACGAATCAGAGGGGGAGGTTGACTGGGCGGACAATGCTCCTACAGGCGCTGCTACGAGGCGACTTGAGGATCGGCGGCTTAGAAACCTTAGGATGTTCGACGAGAGTCTCCAACTGGAAAAATAGACGTAGATTCAAGGGTGCTTGGTTTACTTCCCCAGAGGTCGAGCTCGACTGACAGATTAAGTATCAAGCCGGGAACCCGCCTCGGCAGGTCTCACTACTGTGGTAATTATCTGTACCAATCAACTAAAATGGATCCATATTCTACCGTTCCTCAAGGGTGCTGTAGTGCACGTGGTCCGAGCTTTACACCACGTGGCTCAGTTAACAGAATACGAGCCCTCCTCAGGAATATTTCGTCATAAAGCCACACCATAATATCATCTTAGGATCCACAGTTCTACGATTTCTTTATCGTTTCTTCTAGACCGGCAGCGCCGAACAATATCCACGGCAGACAATCAACAGTTGATGCTGCTGAATCAGTCGCAGTTATCAATAATATCCGTAAACTGGTGCCAAGAAGACAGATCTTTGCAAAACTTGATTAGCTCCGTTGGCCGTTTTTTAAGTTTGAAATTCGAAATGAAAAGGTCTGCGGATCAGATTAAATATGTTTTTTATTTTTGCGTGATGTTGCGCTGACCTCATATGAGGTCCTTTAGACCTCATATGAGGGCAGTGCACCGGACCGATAATCACTAGGATACTTCACTCTTTGTAGTGAACCTTTACTGGGGATGTCGTCCGTCTTTTTGTCACAAGATCTCATTTTGACGACTCCAATAATACTAACTCTATCCAGCGTTAGTTCGCGCAGATTTCTTCGCTTCATTGAGGAGTATTTGTAGGCAGCAACCATTGCGGGCTTTCGCAATTGCTTGTCAGTCGTCCATTATTGGCTGCAATGTTCGTGTTCTTATATGCTCATGCATACGCGGCAAAAAACAAATCAGAAATTTGGTTTTTTTTCTTGTTTTTCTTCAATTCAATAGTTTTCTATTCAAACCGAGACGCTTTAGAAAGGAATTTTTAATTTAATTTTTTTAGCACACCATGTAATATCTTGTTGGACCGCAATTGCCTCAGACCCTCGATAAAACCCGGTGCAGCAACTCTACTAAATATAACAAAATATTCCAGAAAAAAAGCGATGCCTCTAAATTAGGATTTCCGTCGTCATGAAAAATATTCAGAAAAGACGTCTACAGTAATTAGAATAATTTTCATTTCTATACGAAGAAAAGAATACAGTAAATATGTTTCGTTTATGGTTGTTTTCAACAATAATAAGAACACATCCTCCATCGGTATGACTATCAAAATGTTTAACATGTTTAGGAAGGCATCTGATACTTTTAGAAATCTTCGCAGTCCTTGCCTTTCAGAAAATTTCGGATTCTATGCAACATTTAAATCTCTCATGTCAACTTCAACCGCGGCAATGCCTTTTTCGTCACTTATTGCACGGTTTCGGAAAACTTTGAATTTGTGTCGAAGCCACCGCAGAAAAGAACGCGCATAATAAAGTTTCTAATCGTTAATACCAGGAATGTTGGTACAATCAAAACAAGTTTACACGTTGAATGAAAAACAGCCTTGAAACTATGGAAAAAAGTTGTTTTGATCGAGTAGCTGAGAGCAGTATGAAAGCTGTAGAAAGCAATGAATTCGTTTGGAGATATATGCAGCACAGTCAAAAAATGAGAAACAATGTATGTTGTAGATTATATCCTTGAATTCATATGCGTTCCTACTAAACAAAAAGCAAACTATTACAAACTAGATAATTTCTTCACTGGTGTTCTACTATGAGGCTGTCAACTGTAACGTTCAAACTAGTATTCCAAACAATTTAGAAAAGAACCAGAATGCCCTGATGGTCAGTATCTGAGGGTTTTGGGCGGATATACCATTTCTCATGGGATTTAATTTGTGCATTAGGAAAATAAGAGAGAAACAAGTGGAACACTGAAGCACATGAGTTCTTTGAATTACAAATTTCGGAAATTTAATTCAAGGTTAATAATTTACAAACACCATGCTGATTGGCGGAGTTTACAGAACAGCAATGATTTGTATTTTTTATCTGCTTTCACACAGTCATGTTAGTTTAGGTAGACTGAACGGGACATCTTTTTTGGGCAGTGTTGCACGTACCGTGCTTGCATTTATAGCGTTATACATTTTTAAGACATAAAGCAAAACCTTTTGGACTTTTTCGTAGCATCTCATCGGTGTGGCAGCGCACAATCAATGATATACTTGCTCCTGCGACAAAGAGATCTTTTTTAAGCAGTCCAAGGTACAGAGACCATTAAGGAGTATGATTGTCTTGAACCCATGGGAGCACCCCATAACGGGGCGTGGCAAAACAACGGTCGCTTGCGCTCTGACCTGGCATTGATATTATTGTTTGCTTGAGACCCTTGTCACATTGTCGTGGTCAAAAACGTATATCTCGAAGGCCCTGTGGGCCCCAAAATGCACTCTCGATGACGCCGCCAAGGGATAGCTAAGATGCGTGGGCCAAGGGTGCAAAACTTGTGTGCAACTGATGGCTTTAATCTTCCATGATTTCGTAAGACATCAATTCTCGTGTCACACCCACATATACTTTATAGGGCCACCACGGTTGCTGATGCCCACGTGCGGGCGTCCAAAAAAAACGACGGAATCAGCTGCAGCTTCTTTTTTCAGTTCCTGTTGGCTTCTACCGCCTGCTTCGTTTGCACCTCACTACCTTCGACGACTTCATTAAAAATGGGCGGTTGTTTGAGCAAGGGTGGCAGCACTTTCGTCGAAAAGGCGTTGCAACAGGGCAAGCCGAAGAAGCCCAAGTTCTCCTCACTCTTCAGCGATCTGTTTGATGGTTTTGGGGAGGACGGTGGCGCTGAGTGTGACGCGGATTTTGAATTTGATATGGGCGAGTAACACGACTGCACTTTCTTGTCACAAAATCACCACTCAATTTGCCTGGAACACGCTATCCGATGCTGAATGCTTGGGTCGGCCTTTCAATTTTCTCTTGGTTAGTATGAATGCTGTGCATACCCGCACGCGGAGTTTCGTTGCCGTCAATTGATTATTAATCTAAATACAAGTGATTTTGAAAAGTTTTCTTCTTTGTGCAATAATCTCAAACGTCTGCATCGCCCATAGATCAAGGACAATCTTGTGCGCCGCGTTATTGTAAAACGCACATGCTTTGCAGACAACCATGTAGTTTCACCGTACCATCGCCTTCTCTGCGGCAGTTTCATGAATACTTAGAAAAGAATATGCGGAAGAAGACAACTATTTCGGAACAATTAGATATTGGAATCCGATTCCCATCAATTCGCGCAACATTCAAGATCTGCTGATGCTTAAGCCAAGCACTGTTGAATCCATTTTGTCTCGAATCGCGGTTATCTTTTTTCGAAAAACATTTGAAGAACCATGTGCGGGACCAATCCTAAAAATTGTTTTGGACTACTATTGGTTACCAAGGTGAACTCATGGTGCACAAGCAGCTTCTCTTGTAGAGTAAGCTCGGTGGTGCTGTTGCAGCGCAAAAATCTTTATGTGATTGTTTTTTTGAGAGAAGACGACATTCTGTTTCATAAACGAACATAAACAGTTCTGGCACGGTCACTGATATCATGAGGAAGGCTGTAAATTCAATAAATAATCATTTACTTTTTCAGGCAGTAAAAAAATGAGTGTGTCCAATGCTCATACTGCTTTGAGAATACAAGAGTGCAGTAACGCTGGATGTGGGTTTCATATCAATACAGTATTACCCAGTTGCTTCTGGATCATTGTACTCGCAGCTGGGCAGGGTGTAAGCGAAACGAATATTGAAAGAACCATCCTGTTACACTGACTGCGCGGAAATATCGCCTCGATCGCTGTTCGCTGTCTGAGATGCATGTCCATGCTTTCCATCGGCCCACACTGTTCTCAGTGCAACGTTAGATTGTCCAACAAACAATTCGACAAATGAACTTTTCATGTTCACGGCAATTTTGCAAATATCCTAAATTGATTTAAACCAAATGCAAGAAAATTTCAGGAGGCTACAGAACTGAATCATACTTTTAAAAACTTCAGGAGAACATTAGCACCCAAAACAATATCATGATGCTGAATAAAGTTCATTCCATATTTAATAATATTAAAACAAGAACAAAAGTTATTTCCACTAAGCAAAAACCGAGTAAGTGGGGAAATGCTCATTAATTAAATGAGCTTAGTACAGAAAATGGGTGCATCTGAAAATACAGAAAGATAACAATAAGAACTTTGTTTTGATTTTTAATTATAATTTTCTACATTCATATTTTCCCGAATAATTGTATTGAGTATTTCAGGGTGCGTTCAATGTTTTAAAATTTAAATGGCATGAATTTGGAGACGAAATGAATACCTTTTTAATTGGATATTTCGAGACCTCATTCCAAAAAGCTCATGTTCCAAAAATATCATCATATTTTTAATAAAAAGGTGGTCAACGAAGTTTAGTTTTGTCATGTGGACTTCAATACCAAGACAAAAATAGGCCCAGAAAAAAGCACGCCCGAAAACCCCCTACATTTTCAAGCCAAGACTTCGACATAGCATGTTTTTTTCTGAATTTGTTTTCACAAGACTTGTGTCAAAGAGATCTGACGAAATGAAAGCAGAGAATCATGAGGATTAAGCCGGAAATGGAGAAAATAAAATCTTCTTGCGGAAATTCGTAATTTTTGCTATCGTTCATCTCCTACTTAGCTGTAATATGACTCGCTGTTCGCGGGAATGCTTCTAACGTACCTGTGTACCCCAAAATGGATAAAGCTCGACAACCTTCCTTTCTTCCGTATGCATATCATCTCTCGTGATAATGAACTCGGTAAATCGCTCTACAAACGGGAAATACTTTATGATTGAAAATTTCTCCACACATGCTCACGATCCTGAGGCTCTATTCGGTTGGAAAGAAGAACGTGTTGTATTTATTATGAATTTGCGACTGGAAGTTCACGACGAAGCACCAGCGTATTTTATCCTTCAAGCGCCTAACTGCTTCTTTTAGGTACATCCTCTCACAAATTTTAACACTGCAGGCTAAAGATGCGAATCGAAAGGGAGTTTGGGTGATTCTCGAAGGAGAACAGCAGACTTTGTGTGTTTAATATGAAATTATGTTATGCGACTACAAGTGCGGAGAAAACTTATACTACTCTATGAGAGAAATGCTTGGAGACAGTACAGCTTGTAGCCTGTCTCGACGATCTCCGTTGCCCAACCCGTCGATCTGCGTTACACACATGGCACCGGGTAACCCATATCGACAGCACAGGACTTGCTTGAAATAGCTCGAATAATCTCGAGACCGCTCTTAACCTATTGCGTAACTGCAACTGAAAGCCTTGCAGAAAATCTGGCCAGATATCCTTGGGGGTTGCAAGTCTGGCGGTCTGTAATACATTTTCTAGCCAATAGACGTTCGCAAAATAGCAGCCACGGCGGCTCTCCATCCAGGCTTGGAACCGCGACGTGAGAGCGCCGTGGCTTGGTCTCTGTGACGTTGCAGCGACGTAATACGCATTGGAGCGACGTATTCGGGACGTCTTCCGTGTCGCTCGGTGCTTCAAATTACTTTGCACCTACGAAGTATCTCACTAGAAGCTAAGCTACATCAATAAAGCCAGTAGTTACATTGACTAACAAACTGCACAATCTTTGACACGCTAGAATGTATCTAAAAACTATCTTGGTTCCAAGATGACATTAAGTCTTTCTGTAGTTCTAGTGTCATGCAGATCGTGACAGAAAAGCGACGCCGTGCCACCATTAATAATTACACAAGTCTTTTCATTCTGCCCGGAGAGAAGATGCATCCCGCTAGAAATGGAAGCTCTTGTAGAAATAAACAGCACACCATCAGCTATGGTTCTCTTCATGCAAAGCCTCTTTCTCCCACCTTCGAGGAGGCACTTCGGTCTCAAATTTGTCAAACTTTTTGAGATCCGGGCTGCGAATAGTACGCACTTCCAAGCCAGCACCAGCGTACTTGGCCGCAATCGCTTCAGAGCCAGAGGCGAACGAAAATACACCGCCAGCGGAATTAAACACAGTCCACTCTGGTTTGGTCAGCCAGTCGTACCATTGCATGACAAACGTGTCCATAAGCACGCGCTCAGGATTGGAGATCTCTACCATGGCAATACCAAAACCGCTATTCTCTACACCGACCCAACGCGCATGCTGCATGATGGGGAAAGCCCCGCGTTCGGTGGTATTCCCCGCCAGGACCACCCGGTTCCCGCACTTGGGCACCTTTGGTTCTCCTTGGGTAATGATGATGATGTCTCGGTCACTGTGCTTGCACATGAAGCTTACAATGTTGTTCAGCATGTAGAGCCATTCCGAGTTGGAGTTGTGCTCACTCTGGAGATCTCCCTGTCGATGGTGAATGGCGTCGTACGGCCTGGGCCATCGATTTGGACCGCCGAAATACCGTTTCAGCGCATTTGATATGCACCCAGAGTACTCCTGGGTCTTAAAGCCGTCGTGCTCCGCGCCAATAATGTCACAACGGGAAGCAAGCGGAAGCACATATTTCATGGTCGCCTCTTTCAAACAGGCGCAATCGCCGCGAGGACAGTTGCGCAACAGCAACTGCTTCTTGCGCAGCATACAGTGCTCGGGGATGTTTGGGGGGCTACGATTGTTCGCCGAGGCAGGTGGGGCGCAGCGATCGAAAAAGTCAGCGAGGTTGTACCCGTGTTGGCTTATGTGTTCGGGAAACTGGATCTTGGAGGACAGCAGCTCGGCGATGTACACAGAAAATTGGTTGCGAAGGAGCGTTTGACCAAGGCCTTCATTATTTTGAATTCCCATGGCGTACACGCAGGAGGTGCGGTAGCGAGTGGTGCGCAATGCGGTGGAACGCACTACGCTGTGTACGCGAGGGTGCGATGCGGAAAGTAGACATGTCAAGATGATGATGATGAAGAGAAGATGGTAATGGCGGCGGAGGGAGGAAACGGCGCGCTGTCGATGGCTCATTGCGGAGATGAAAGGAAGAGCAGGAGCTCATCGGTAAGCAGAAGCGCCGCTGATGACTTAGTTCGAGGATGCCGAACGCGTTTAGTCTGTGCCAAAGGCAGGAGTTCGCCACCAAGGGAAGCATGCGCGTCCAGGAGGACGACGAGTTGTGCCACTGTCAGACAAGCGTAGGTAACCTAACTGGCGCTTCAATTCAGGTGTGCATGATGCTTGATGACAGAGAGCTTCAATCTGTTGACAACTAGTTAGGTTGGTGGTGCAAATTCCGGACAGAGTTGTTGCAGAGTTGGGCACAACCGCCACCAATCATTTCACGATTGCACGCGCAGAGCGGTCCATGAGCTGCGCAGAACAGATTCTGGCATGCTGTCAAAAGATTTAATTCTGCTGAGCTTCGAGGTCGGTTGCTGCCACTGGGAATCAGTGCCGCCCACACATGGTCATACAGTACGCCGGCATGGGTTGCAAGTAATCAAGATCTTCCGTACTTCACGCCTGCTTCGTTCACCTTACGGAGAAGTGTGTCGACAACGAATGACAAGTCTAGCTGAAGATAGGCACCTTTACTCCGCTGAGCGAGAGCAATGCAGGATCAGTGCTTACCCAAGAATTCAGCGACCTCTAACAACCAATCGTCAATACAATCTCAGTTGGGTAGCAATGACTTGCACACATATTTGGAAAGCGAGGGAACCGATTCCGGTCAGAAACTCCGCGTTTCTATCACGACTTCCCTGCTTCACCTTGTCAGTGCAGTCTCATAGGTCCCTCCCTGGTAATTAATACCTTATCAGAGCGAACTCGAGAGCAGAAAAGATAGCTCACGACCATCAAAGCCATTTAGTCAGGTGAATTAGGTCCACAGAGAAAAAACCGTGGATTGTAAACGACCGTTTGCAGTACCGAAACGTTGTCCTACACCTCTCGTGACTGTGACAGTGCGTAAGTGACAAGGAAACTGCGTGTATTCAACAACCAAGAGAAATAACTCAATATACTTTCTGGTTCTCGCCTGGAAAAAGGTTTCAGTGTAATGTGAAAGGAGCAGCGACGATTGTGGGTGTTGGGCATCGAAACCATTTTACTTCAGCAACATTCCCAACCTATTCGAGGTTTGGGCTAACATTGCTTGTGCAAACGTCATGCAGACGATTGATAATCCCGTTTAGTTGCGATATAAAGGGTCAGCGATTCCAAGTGTCTGACGAGTTTGTAGAAGTTTGCATCCCAGAAGAGCTCGTAGAAGTATGCTTCCCAGAAATTATAATATAAGAATACACTAATTATCTATTACCTTTTCTCTTTTAACCACCTATGATCCTAAAAGTCCGATCAACAACTGTAGTAGAATCTGGTTGTCATCGTTGTTGCACGCTGGTACATCGCCGCACGTCCCTGTGGGACGATCCGTCAGTCCTCCAAGCCGTTGCGTGCCACATCTTGTTGTTTTGCCGCAGAACCATCATTGCAAATCAATGCTGTGCATCATGAGTTGAACAGCTGGAAGTTCGGTACGCCGCTGTAACTGTTTTTTACTGTAACGCTTATCTGTGCTTTTCGCTTATGGATAGTTTGGCTCTGCATGGAGGAGATTTGAAGAGCATGATAGAGATGAAAAGTTCAGTGTTTGACCTCACTTCTGGACCGGATTAGGCAAGCGTTTCCACGACTGAGAACACCAGAAAACTCGACTTTTTTTAATTTTGAACGATTACCATGGCAGTATTTCTGAAATAAGCAAATAAGAAAATACAGTTTAACCACTTTCTTTTATTTTTGGAATCGATATTGTTTTAAAATCTTTTGCAAAATATTTAAAAGACATGAATACATTATTGAATAAAGTCAATTTAAAAAAATCATCAAAACCTAGTATAATCACTTCATGGCGTCCCCCAGTGCGGAAGTTCTTGTAATCTTTTCTTGGCAGCCACATACACCTAGTTCGCCTTCTCATCGCGTGCCTTAGATACACTCCTGAGTGTCTTCGGAATTGCGATAGAGATATCAGACATCTCGACCAACTGTATACATGGTTTCACATTTTTATCGTTCCTTTTTGTATCGTGTTCGCCCTGTTCGACCCATACACATATTCTGGTAGCATTATTAGTTCTGAACCTGGCGCTATAATCCAACCTGCAATGTTGACCTATATTCTTACGGGATGTCAAGTCATGTCCATAGACCTGTGAGAGTGATCATGAAGAACATCGTAGCCTGGTTGAGTGGTGACAATACGCTCCACAATATGTTACCATTTTTAACAGCAATGAAATTCCCCCGGCATTGCAGGCTATTTGTGTTAAGTGACAACTATTTGGCCGCCCAAAGACGCCGAACCTGTGGCACGTGAAGCATACCACACCTTAAATCAGCCCTGGAGAATGCGCCGCTATTCCATTGAGACAGTATAGAATTTGTAGTCTTGATTAATGGCTCAGGTGTACAAGTTTAACTATATCTCTTCAAACACTAAGCTATCGTGATGTTTGAAAGCGCTCAGGGTATTCGTCCTTTGACGCAATTTGGAACACAGAAGAAATGGCTTAAAATGTAAACTCAAAGGGCCACAGTCAACGATAGTGCTGTGTCAAATCAGCACCACCAAAAAATGCTTTACGGCAAAAGGCGCAATTCGGTACGGCGCATCATTCAAGGTTTCGGTTTCTCTGCCTCTCAGCAAGCGTCAATAATGCTTCTGCTGCACTTTCTTTGCAATCAATATTTTGGAGACCGGTTCAACGCCTCATGTACTGCTCGGCACATGTGACCCATTGCGCAACTGGATCGTCATCCAAGGGGATACCGCTGTTGTAGAAGAAGGTGGAAGCTTATTGAACAAAACATAAAGAAGTAGAAGGATCTGTAAACTTCTAGAAGGTTTGCTAGAATAATGTACATGATTTTCATTTTCAATGGTCTGCACTGACTGACAACCGTAGTGTACTTCAGTCGGGCAGGGAAAACTGATCTGAAACCTGATTTTTGCATATTCTTTGCTAATCAGACATTTTCGAGAAATGTTCTTCTGTAAATCAGAAACTCAATGAAAATCTTTCAAATTTGAAATAAATGGAATCAGAAAAATCTAATTTCTTTTAAACATCCGTTACTGGACAATGCAAAAACGCTGAAAATCGTTTGGGACAAAATCAAAGAACATAGTTCTAGTCCATAATTGGACGGGATACAGATCAATATATTTATTGGCAATTACAACAACTTGAAATATTAATTGTGGAATCATATACGCAGGGGATTGAAGCACGTTCAAAATCTAGAAATTAAACTGAAAAAAGTTTTTTTCGTGGAGATTTTGAAGGACAAATTATCTAAAGAAGAAGGGCTAGGGGAAAACAGTAAATGACGCAGCATATGTAGCGGTTTTAAAAATAGAAGCATTAGTTGACATTTATTTATCTGTTCACGATATTTAAACAGTATTTGTTTAATCCTGTGAAACTGGAAGAGAAGCATTGCAAATACTAGCCAAAGATTACGAAAATGAGGGTATGGCAAACAAGATGAATACTGAAAAAGATATCAATGTAAGAAGCTTTCTAAAAAAAGTATCAGCAAAAAAACATTTAGAGAAACTGAAATGATTCCAACCAAAATGACAACAAATTGGTGTACAACAAGTCATAATATGAATATTCAATGAGCCTTGTAAGACTTGTACGAAAAAAATATGAAAGCTTGGTGTGCTGCTACCCTGCAGCTTGGATGCCGCCATAAGGCGCGGCATCCAATTACCGGCCGTCATTCAAGGCCACCGAATTGTTTTTAAACAAGTGTAATCCCAGCCCTCCTTCGCTCCTCTGTTCACTGCACCGCCGGTCGGTACAGGGGCCTGAAGCGAGTGGAAGCGCCCATCCACCTGGGGCGACGAAAAGAAAGTAGGCGAAAGTTTGCGACGAAGACGCCGACCCCACTCGCGCCGGTAAAAGCCACACGTCTCCTTCTGCACTCTTACTGCGGGGAGTCAGTTGTCCGTCGCAAGACACAAGCGCCGTCGTCTTGCTTCCGCACCACGCTCCGCCTCCACCTCTCGTTGCACCAGCCACGTGGATCGACACGCAACAGTTATAACTGGCGCTGCGCAGTACGCTGGTTCAAGTCAACATGAGCTCGGGAGGTATGAGCCCTGGTGCTGGTGCAACAGCTCATTTGTTCGCACCTGTTCCAGCCCCACGCTTGACATCTATTTCGCGCAAGGCTATCCAGGACTTTCTCGCCGATCGAGAAGCCTACGAGGATGCCGTCGCCGCGCAGCCAAGTCTCAAGCCTGTGTCTTGGCGATCCTGCTTTCCGGCCACATTCCTACGATCTCTCGTCCGTGCACGCATTTTTGGTGCCGAAGTCACTGAAGTCTCTCAGCTGACGGACGAATTGCTCAGGTCAAAGTTGGAATCATTCGCCGCAGGAACGAAAACCGTTTCTGCCGAAGAAGCTCTCGCGGATGTGAAGAAGCACGTCCGCCTCGACGACTCCGAGCCTGATGCACGCCTACGTATCATGATGCGTTCTGCTTCCTACCTGGAACTCTGCGAGAAGCGTCGATGGAAATTTGTCGAGAAGGCACCCAAGGCTGCTATCAAGCACATCACCTCCGTGCTGCAGCCTCCTCGTCTCAAGCAGCGAGTCGAGGACGCCTAGGAGCTCGAACAATCCGACCTCGAAGATAAGTACTTTGAATTCATGGAATTTCTTTCCGAGAAGGCTGTCATCTTCAAAGAGGTCCACCCACTTCGAGATTACCGGGCCAAAACCCATCTCGAAGTCAACAAGTGCCACAATAATAACTGTAAGAAGCCCGGATGCAAAACGCATGGCTCCGGCTCAAGTTCAAGGGACGAAGAAAAGTCCACATCATACAATGGATCCAAAAAGGCGCTACCAGAATGCCTCAATTTCGAGTGCGACAAGCGTCATCTCGTCAAGGACTGTCCCGACACTTCGGCGGGGCTTGCCAAAAAGCTCCTCGAAAACAGATGCAATAAGAAGAGCGGTAACAAACCACCCAAGGTCTCTGTTGTCGTTTGTGAAGATTCTGGAACTTCGATGGCTCCTCAATGCTCAAGTGACGCATCTGCCTCCAATTCTGATACATCTGCTGTCATTGATGCAGAAATCAACGGTCACACATTCGCGTGCCGTATCGACTCAGGAGCTGATATCGTCGCTATCTCTGAGCCCATCGTCAATTTTCTCGGCGACAAAAGCGTCTACCTACCTACCATCCGACCCTCGAACACCGAATCGATCCAAGCTTTCGATGGTCGCTCTGTCAATTATTGGAGCTCTGAGGGGCAAGGGAAGGTTGGAGGGATATTAAGAATTTTTGCCAGCTCTGGCTTGGATTTACTTGGAGGTGCCTCGACCACGACTTATATAGTGGTTCAGTCGCACCGACTAGGTTGCATCAGAAATTACACTACAAAGGCGAGACCCTCAATACTACCAATCATATTGCAACATGACATAAATGTACTAGCCACAATTCAATAATGCTTACAACAGCAAGGCACAACAAGGCATGACAGTTCCGTACACTCACGAGACCATGACAATGCACAAATTCACTCAACCACCTTACACTCTCTGTATTCCAACACCACTCGTGTCCATACAGCAATGTGTGTGTATAGTTACCATGACGAGGCACATTACACCAGACCATATCTGGTGTACACTAAGCTGAGTATGCAATGTGTACACCTGGAAACCATATGGTAGTGAACAACTTGCCGAATAGTACAGCTGCACACGTGTACCACACAGATTCAACATTCAACACAGCCAATGGTCCCCGGAACATTTAGTTGTCAGTGACAGCACAGTCACTTTATCCAACATCAATTGCCACGGAAAAGTCGAGATCAGTCCGATCCTTCAGACTGCCGCTGGCCCCTGTCGCCTTCGAAACATCAAGGCACAAATCAAGCCGGATCAAAGTACCTACATCAAACCGGGCACCGCATGCTCTGGTGAGATTTTCCTGGGGAATCCCTTCCTCATCCGCTCCGGTCTGGACGTTAAGGACTTCGTTGCCAAAAATATCGAACGTCTCTCGTCCATCGACTTTGGCGAAGTCCATTCCGAAGAAACATCCACCAAAGTCGGCAAGTTGGGTCTCAAGGTCATATCTCAGCAAGTCGATGCAGACGCATCCGACAGCCTTGACGACTCTCATCACCTCCATTCGAGCCATCTGTGCTCAATGATGGCCAACGGGGATTTTCCGTTGAAAGACGGTGACGACATCGAATACAAGGACGTCGAAGTCGGTGAGCAAAACACGGAGGAGCTCGACTCAGCGATTCAGCTTATGATCGATCGAGCTGCCAAGAAGCTCCCAAGTGACCTTCGTCCCACTCTTCAGGACTTAGTCACGAGCTTCAAGGATATCTTCCGTATTCGCCTCGGAAAAGGTCCTCCTGTCTCTGTTCCACCAATGGTCATCGAACTCGAGGGCTCCAAGCAACTGATCAAGGTCCGCCAGCGCACATACTCGCCTGAGCAGCTGACGTTCCGGAAAAAGAAGGTTGACGAACTCGAAACAGCTGGATATACTTACCGGAACAACTCTTCTAAGTGGGAATTTTCTCCACTCATTGTTACGAAAACCGGCAAAAAAGGATTCCGTTTCACAGTCGACCTCCGGCCTATCAACGCTCAGACAAAACTCAACGTCTGGCCTATGCCACTTGCAGAACCAATGCTCGCTCGATTCTCTGGTAGCAAGCTATGGTTCAATATCGACTGCATCCATGGATACTGGCAATTCCCACTCGACAAGGACTCACAAGAATGCCAATCGTTCCACACTCCGTTCGGTGCCTATACGCCAATATGAGTTCTTCACGGCGCCAAGAATTCTGTAATTTATTTCCAATCCTCCATGGAAGCGATGTTTGATCATATCGATGTCTTTATCTACATCGATGACCTACTTGCTTATGCCAAAACCCCCTCTGAGCTCCTGGACAAACTGCGCGCAACCTTCACCATCTGCCAAGAAAAAGGTCTCAAGCTCCAACCTGAAAAATGCGAGCTTGTTGCATCGGAAGTACAGTTTTGTGGGAGGATTATCAGCAAAAACGGAATCAAGTTCCATCCCCGTCAGTACGAAGCCCTGACTTCCATGTCTCCTCCTACTACCGTTGGCGCTCTTATGGAACTGGTCCATGGCTCAAACTGGATGCGGACCGCGATACCAACCTTCTCTCAACTTATCGGTTCGCTCCACACCTTTCTCGAAGAAAACTACACGGTGTTTAAGACCCGGTAGAAATCTCGTCTTATTAATTTGCCTCTCTCGCCATGGAGAGGCGAGGATCATACTCTCTTTACATCCCTCGTTCAGGCAATCAATGAGCAAGTAACGCTGGCGACCGTTGATCCAGAAAAAAGACTCTGTCTCTTCACAGATGCTTCCTCAACGCATTGCTCTGGAGTTCTCACACAAGTTTCGATGTCTGAATTCAATTCAGGCGAAGAACCGCAGAAGTGGGCACACGAGCCAATCGCGTTCATCTCCGGTACCTTTCGTGGTTCCTCCATACGTTGGACCACCCCAGAAAAAGAGTCATACGCTGTTGTGGCATCCGTTATTCGACTGGCACATATACTCGTGGTATGCCCAGAGTTCTCTCTGTTCACCGATCACAAGGACATCCTGTACATGCTCGCTCCGTCTCGCTTCCAAGCAAACGTGGCAAGGCTCATTATGCACAACGTTCAACGTTGGGCTCTTCGTCTGTCAGAGTTCAACTTCACGGTCGAACACATCCCAGGAGAGACCAATGTGTGGGCCGACATGCTTACACGCTGGTCTGCTGCGTCAAACGCCACGTTCCCCGCCCGCCGAATTACTGCACTCCGTGCACCGCTTATCACGTCTACGGCTGATACTCCTGATCTTTCCTCTCTGGAAGTTATCGCTGAGTCACAGAATCGCACTCCTCCACCAGCCAACCCTGGCTACACGTTGACAGATGACTCTGTCCCCGTATGGAAAAATGCACAGGGCAAACTGTACGTTCCTCCAGATGACGAAGAGCTACATCTTTGCATCTGCGTGGCAGCCCACTGTGGACGTGGCGGACATCGAGGCTATACGACAACCTGCACTGTCATCAAAGACAAGCTTCACTGGCCAACCATTGACGCCGACGTCAAGACCTTTGTTCAAAGCTGTCTCGTTTGCCTCCTGTCAGCCAGTGGTGACAAGGTGCCACACCCCCTCGGACACCAGCTTCATGCTGAGCGAGTTGGCGAACTCCTTCAATTCGACTACCTATACATTGGAGAATCAAGCACACAAGACGAGTATATCCTCATACTTAAGGATGACTTTTCTGGATACGTGTTCCTCCGGCCTTTCAAATCAGCAAAATCCGAGAACGCTGCCAATAACTTGCTGGAGTATTTCTTAACATTCAATCCTGTGCTTGATTGGTTCTCGGACCAAGGTCGTCACTTCCAGAACAAAGTGTTGGAGATCCTCGCATCAGCCTTCGGATGCAAGCACCGTTTCTCGACCGCCTACGTACCATGGTCGAACGGTACTGTTGAATCCGTTTGCAAGCCGGTCCTTCGAGTCATGCGCGCTCTTAGTGCCGAGCTTCGCGTAGCGGAGTCAACATAGCCTATTGTGGTGCCATCCATTCAGAGTGTCATCAACAACTCGCCGTCTCGCCCCCTGGACCACCGCGCTCCTATTGAGGTTCATACCGGCATGGAACCTGGGAATCCGCTGTTCATGGCTTTGGCTTCACTACAGACTCGCAAAGTTGACTCTGCCAAGAAAGTCGCAATCCTGCGCAAGCTCAAGATCGACGAGATTCTTCATGCTCTTGACCAGATGCACAAGTCTGTAAACGAATCTCTATCCGCGTTTCGAACTCAAGCAATGGATAGCCACAACGCCAAGACACATGTACGTCCCTTCAAACCTACTGTGGGAGACTATGTTGTCGTTGCTCGAGCTCGTGGACCGCGGAATAAGATGTCGTGCAACTGGGTCGGACCTCGTCGAATCACCCAGATTCTCTCCAACTTCACCGTCGAAGTCGAGCACCTGCTGAACGAAGACGAATAAATCCTACACGTCTCTCGAGTCAAGCCGTATGCTGACTCATCAGTTGGCACCCCTGTCGAGATGTGCGACATCGCAGACTTTACTGATAGAGTCTGGTGCGCCGTCGACAAGGTCAAGGACGTCCACCAGACTCAGGACTCATTCGACGTCCTTGACAGTTGGAAAGGTGTGACAGCCGCCGGAGACTCATGGGAGCCTTTTCCAGCAATGTTCGAGGACGTTCTTTCCAAGGTTCTCGACTTCTTCAAACGTCGCGGATCTACTGTCGCATTTCGCGACGCTAAGCGTTCCATCGGCCTCTGAGCCGACCGTGGGGGACTGTGCTGCTACCTTGCAGCTTGGATGCCGCCATAAGGCGCGGCATCCAATTACCGGCCGTCATTCAAGGCCACCGAATTGTTTTTAACCAAGTGTAATTCCAGGCCTCCTTCGCTCCTCTGTCCACTGCACCGCCGGTCGGTACAGGGGCCTGAAGCGAGTGGAAGCGCCCATCCACCTGGGGCGACGAAAAGAAAGTAGGCGAAAGTTTGCGACGAAGACGCCGACCCCCCTCGCGCCGGTAAAAGCCGCACGTCTCCTTCTGCACTCTTACAGCGGGGAGTCAGTTGTCCGTCGCAAGACACAAGCGCCGTCGTCTTGCTTCCACACCACGCTCCGCCTCCACCTCTCGTTGCGCCAGCCACGTGGATCGACACGCAACACTTGGCTGTGACATTGAAAAACACCGCAAAATATGTTAAGTGTGGAAGAAATAAACGCTAGAGTACTATGTGAAAAATCTACGAGAAACAATAGATAAAAGGTATGGCACGCCTTTACTGTATAGTTTGCCCGAGTAATAGAGACAGAAAATTATTTTCAAGTTCCATTACAGCAGGAAAAACAATCAAAACAATAACAATTATTTGAAATGCAAAAGCAATAAAAATAAATCATCAACTCAGAAAGAAACAGAAAAAAACAGTGGAAAATTTTTAATGGCACCAATGATCCTACAAAAGTATTTGGAAGATAGCATTTTCATTTTGGCGCATTACTTTATATGATAAATGAGAAAAAAAGATTTACGAAAAAAATATCCAGAATATTGACCCTTTAGCAATACGATATGGAGACTAAACAACCATGTCTTCAACATAAAGAGGAATTAATGGTATGGAAATATTAGCTAATACATAAGAAATATCTGTACTAGTCAGAGATGTACGGTATGTTCCAGAGATAGCAACCAGTACATTATCTATGCGACAAATAGATGAGTAAGAAAACAAAATTTATTTCAAAACAAGTTTGTGCTCTGTAACATTGTAAAATTTGAGTGACAAACGTTTTGAAATAAAAAATATATTTTTTTTAAAAGTTCCAAAAGTCTAACAGAAACCAACTCAGCATATGAGGCCACGTTTACGGAAACAAAAATATTGCACGCAAGACTGGCATATCCCAGAAAAAAGGTTTGAAAGAATTTATTTCAAACAAAATGGCACATTTTCTATCAAAGTATTAGAAAAGATGGACATAAGTTGATGCATGGGATGAGCTCTTGGTAAAATGACTTCAAAGTCACTTCATATCTCAAGAAAATCTCTTTGCAACAAATTCTGTGACGCATACACACAGACATGTGAGGCCCTATGAGTACTTCTTCAAAAGGAGGACAATTGTATTTCATTTCTCTGTTTAACGACTTGACTGGAACATCGTTTGTATATTTCCTAAAATCTCTACGCAAGGCTCTTTAGAAAACAGAAAAATTTGTCAGAATGATATAAAATCAAGAAGAAGAAACAATTAAAAGAATCAAGAGGGACCCAGGAGGAAAACATATGTCTGAAGCATGTAAAAACGTTTTATGTGAGAAAGGAACATACATAAACGGACAGGATCGTATTGGCCCCAGAATAACGGAGTTCAAGTAAGATTAAATAGAATGTTTTGTGAGAAAGCAAGATGTGTGCTTTATTTCAAAAATATTTTAAAATCGTTTTGGGCAGGAGTGTAGTACAGTGGCTCCTCAAATGGTATTGTCTTGTGATTTTACAACGAGGTATTTCTAAAGAGTGCTTGTATTTTACTCAGTGGGCCATGTGGTGCACTACTCGGCCCACGTGTGTTGCAGTACTCCTGAGGTATTGTAGAATTTATATTTATTTAAATAAGGGAATGAAGGTAATTAGACTAGTATACATTGGTGAAACCTCTCGAGGCCAGCTCATGGCACTGTATTTAGTCTGTCGGTGGCGGTCCACCTCTGGGGGAAGTAAAACAAGCACCCTTGATTCATCTTCTATTTTTTCCGGTAGGAGACACTTGTCTAACGCCTTCAGGTATTTACGATTCGTTGAGGTGTGGAGTTTAAGCCGCCATTTTCCAGGTTACCTCATAGCAGCGCCTGTAGGAGCATTATCTGCCCAATGAGCCCCCTACCCCGCTTGGTGCTTGCGGACCCCCTTTCCAAATTCCCACGGCTCGGGACTGTGATTTCAGGAGACCATGTTTAGGAACTCGCGCCTTTGGAGTCAACAAAAACTCCAAACGGACGTTCTGCCCTACTAACTCGAAAGGAGAACTGACGGTACCACAACTGGTCTTCCAACTTAAAAGCTCCGTCTCCTAAACGATTCGCAGAAGTCATGACAGAACAGTGTCTCTAGTGTGCAACGATCGGAACTCAAAATTGGAAATCTTCCTTAAGAGGATTCGGAAGTGGAAAGAAATCACCACCGACTTACTTCTACATGGACACCTCAGAACCCCCAATGAAAACCCCGTAAAGAACTCTCACCAACTCCGTCGGAGGGCGCAGCACGCGCAGCGCAGGAGATGTTCATGAGACTGAAGGACCCCGAAAGTCTCTTTCGGAATCCTGCATCCTCTGTGGAGTGTTTCAGGAATCTCCTTATACGACTGCACCATCACAGGCAAGTGAAACTTCCCGCCATACCTCTGGAGAACGCCTAGGTGGAGCTTAAAGAACCGCACACGGAATCGCAGCCTCCTCCTCAGGAGCTGCACGGATGGAAACAACCGGAGGCTAACTCCCACCTGGAGTCGCTGGCACCGAGCCTCACGGATCGGCTCTCACAGGAGCGAGTCGACAGCATTCCTGCAAGTATCCAGGCGGATTTCGGAGCGTGTTGCCACGCGTTTGTGCAGGAAATCGCAACGGAGAGTTCTCACCGTGCTGCGGATGCCTTGCTGGACTCCAACTCCTTCCTCGAGGTGATTACAGATGTTATTCGAGCGGAAGGTAGTTCCCAAACCATTCAGGTGCACCCCGCAGCGGCGTTTCAAAGTCATTCTTCCGTACAGGAGAGGTTCCGTCTATCAACACCTAAGGTAGCCCCGGGCAGAGAAGAACAAGGTACTGCCGCCCTCTACGCCATAGTAGGAAATAATAGTGCCATAGAGACACGAGAACACCTCAAGAACATTGCTATGCACCGTCTGGACCTGTCGCCTTACGGAGAAGGACAGGATACCAGTCGCGAAGTACTTCACCCAATGAGAGAAGGACAGGACACTCTTCGGGTGGTACGCGATAGCGGGGGTATCGTCAGGCACCCAGACAACGTAAAGGAAAGACGCCGAAAGAATTTTAGGGAGAAAAGCAGAAAGAGAGACACCGATTCCGATAGAAGCTCAGACTCTGAATCCATCAACAGCTCCAGCTCGGAGGACAGTATACCTCCCAAGGAGAAAAGCAGAAGGGTCAGGAAGGTCATCCAGCTTAACGAACTATTCGCCAAAGTGGTGCATTATGACATCTACACGTCGAGTTATCGCTTCACTCTACGCGAGGCGTCGGTCGCTAAACGACCCAAGAAGATCCAGCGCGGCATGGATATAAAAATGAAGAAGCACTTCTTTTCAGGTGGAGACCCCATCTCTGTGTTAATGTTTCTCACATGCTTCCGTTCAGCGTGTAACACCAATAGTGTCCTTGAAGGTCCGGCCTTATGATGCTTTCAGTTCTACCTCACAGATTAAGCGCACTCGCTGGTGCACCCGCGCCTCACGGGGGAGAGAACCATTGCAGATGATCATGGAGTGATAATATTTACGATGTAACCGCAAGGAGTGAATTTCCTCCTTAAAAGTTAGGTACGCAACGGACGAGTTGATAGCCGATGCCGACGATGAAGTCACCTCCTATAGCCAAAATACGAAAATGATCGAAACGGAGTTCTCACTGAAGCTGTGAACGAAGGCTTTATGGTGTGGGAACATTTAATCCGGTGGAACTCGTTGTTTGTCGAGGGACGCATTCTCGCGATCCACGCCAGGGTGCGCAATTACTTCACAACGCACCCAAAGACCATCTATACGGAGGTAGCACGTTTCGCTTAATCCTATGGGGAAACCCACCGCGCCGCTCATCGCAGCCACGCTCCACTTTCAGACAAACTGACGGCCTCAAGATACCGTCGGGCATCCGCCCTGACATTGGAGTGCAGCACCTCAGAGGAGGTCAACGACCTTACGCTCATAGGAGAGCAAAAGGCCTTTGCTTTTACATACGCCTCATTTCAGTGAGCACTGTCTAGGACGTGGACACTGTCGTCTCCTACTTTGTACGTCTCGTCAGGATCTTAAAGTAGTGTTCTATTCGCGAACCCTTGATGCTCCCCACCGCCTTGCAGGATATGCTTGTCTCGAGAGCCAGTACACTGTACTCCTCTCACCCCGGCAATGAAGGCCGCCATCCTGCAGAAACGTGAAAAGAACTTTCAGGACCTGAAGGAAACATCAACGTCGAGCGGAAGTTATCGATCCGCTCATCATGATGTCCGATCCCCTCAAGGAAACTACGGTTATCACGCACCACTCGGAGTGCAGTCCGTTTCACTGGCACTTGCGCCATCAGCGCAAGGGACGGCATCCAAACTGGTTGCATCAATGGCGGACACGGCGCATCTTAATGCACAACCGCAGCGGCCGTATCCTACTGGATCTAAGCTCCCATCAAACCAGGAAAACATTTAGGGTCACGCGTAGAGGCTCCGCGTTGCTCCTTACCGTCGAGCCTCGGCCCCACGGAGGTCGTCTTTAGGAAAGGGAGAGGAGCCATCTGCACAGTTGACGCACAATCAGAGGAGCCCCCATTTCTTCTGGACCCATTTAACGCCTTTGAGAAATCTGTTTGCATGCTCAACCGTGAGAATTAAAAGGTTTTGCCTCTTTAAGATGTTCCTCGCTCGCCCCCATAACGGGCCGCCCTTTCTTCTACACCGGAACTGACCCCAATCTGCTGCACGCACACGTGCTTCTGCCGTCTGCAGTCGGCTTCTTGAGGACTGGCAAGCTCCCTACGGTCCGCGATGCGTCGCGTCGAGCATTGAACATCCTCGGAGCATTACCATTGTATCTCTGGCTGGGCTCCTTATAGGTGAAGTTGAAGTTCTTCGTGGCGAACAACTTGGCAGCACAATGCAAATTGGGCACTTCCTTTGTGGATGGGTATGTACATACAATCTACCCGCGTCTGCGGAAGGTGATGTTTCCTGACGCCGCCCCTGTACGTTTTGTGTCCGCATCTCCAGGACCAGTCGCCAATGCGCGCCATATGGGTAATCTTCGAAAGGAGACGCATTCGAGCATGTTCCGTGTGGTAAATAGTGTCGAAATACCCGCGAGGACTCAGGCCGACGTTTGGGTGCAGATCTTTGCATCTGGCATTTCATTCCTATTTTGGAGTCCACATCTGACGACGAAGCAGCACTACATGACATCGGACGCCATTATGAAAATAGTGCCGAACATTCCCTTCAGGGTCGTGCTTGTTAACCTGAATAAGTCGCATTTAGACCTCCAGGAAGGAATAGTCGTCGGATTGGCACTACCCGCCCCTGCAGGACTGGTTCATCTTCCTCGTTCGAAAAAAATTGCGTAACGCGATGAAATTCCCACCATCGATGCTTAAGCGACACCAAAGACTCCAGAGAAAGAAAAGCCAGCCACCTGGCAGGAAAAGTTCCAAATTGGCGAAGATTTCGAAGAGTATCGCCATAGAATAGTAGCGATGCTATATGCCTTTGAAGACATGAGTTACGGCCGCCTGTGTCAGGGAAGCCTGGCCTAGCACCAGATCTCGCTCACACCTGATGCAAAACGGGTACATCAACTCTCGAGGAGGGCCGAACCCCATGCGTGCTATTTCGATCGCATGAGGTCCACCGGATGCTGGAAAAGGGAGTTATCTGGTACTCAAATTTTTGAATGGATGTTCCCAGTGGAGTTTTTGAAAAAGAAAGATGGCTACTTGAGGTTCTGTATTGACTATAAACGCCTCAACGAGTTGACGGTACGCGATTCGTACCCGATACCCCGTATAGATGAATGTATTGACTTCACCGGGGATGCGTCCGTTTTCTTCACGCTAGATGCCAACAGTGGCTACCGGCAGATTGAGATGGAAAACTCCGATGCGGTTAAGACAACCTTCACCTCGCTCTGTGGAATTTTCGGATTTTTAAGGATGCCCAATGGATTGAAGAACGTACCCGCTACGTTCTAACGAGCGGTGGACATAATTCTGTCGAAATTGAAGTGACGGTACGCCCTGGTGTACATTTTCAATGTCATTATAAACTACCGCAGCGTGGAAGAGCACATTATGCATGTGAGGCATGTGCTCCAACTCCTGGAAGATGCTGGACTCACCATGAAGTTGTAAAAATGTTTCTTTTACTAGTCCTCGGTGAATTATCTTGGGCATTTTGTGCTCTCTACCGCCTATAGGTCTCTACAAAAACTTAGGACACCATCAAGGAAGCTCACCCTCCCACAAACCAGACGGAGCCTCGCTCCTTCCTGGGGTTGTGTAATGTCTTTCGGAGGTTTGTCCCGAACTTTTCCAATATTGCGGCGCCGTTAAATCGCCTCTTGGAGAAATAAAAACCGACGCAATTGGCAATCCTGACCGACGACGAGTTTGGAGCCTTTAACAACTTGAAAAGGAAACTAATAGAGCCACCGATGTTGGTACTCCCGAAACGGCAAGGTTGAATGGTGCTGGACACAGACGCCTGTAAATACCAGGTCAGATGTCCTCCGCTACAGAAACAACCTGAAGGTGGAATTCAACCTAAAGGTTACTAGAGTCACAGCGTTTTACCTAAGGAACGGAATTATTTCACCTCGGAGCGCGAATGTCTCGCCATCTTTTGGGCGGTGTTGCTTTTACGCCTATACCTGGAAGGCGCAAGTTTCCGCTTTAGGACGAACCACGCACCATTAAAGTGGACACTGTCCTTGATGGATGCTTCCGGTCGCCTGGAGAGGTGGAGGCTACGCCTCCTGGAGTTCAAATTTGACATCTTTCACCATCTTGGCATAAAAGGTGGTACTGTCAGCCCTCCTTTCGAGGTTGAAGAGCACAACGTCCGTTAGGAGTTTTTGTTGACTCCTTAGGTGTGTGTTCCTAAATGTGGTCTCCGATATTTGCTGTCGCGAGCCGGGGGAATTCTTTAAGGGGATCCGCAAACACCAAGCGGAGGGGGAGGTTCACCGGGTGGACAATGCTCCTACAGGCGCTGCTATAATGCGGCCTGGGGATCAGCGGCTTAGAAACCTGAGGATGATGGACGAGAGTCTCCAACCGGAAAAGTAGATGAAGAATCAAGGGTGCTGGTCTTTACTTCCCCAGAGGTGGAGCTCAACCGGCAGATTAAGTATCAAGCCGGGAGCCCGCCTCGGCAGGTCTCGCTACTGTACTAATTACCTGCATAAATTAACTAAAATAAATAATAATTCTACCATTCCTTAAGGATACTGTAGCGCACGCGGGGGTAATTATGCACCACGTGGCTCAGCTAATAAAATACGAGCCCTCCTCAGGAGTATCACGCCATAAAGCCCCACCACCATATTTCCTTAGGAGCCACAGTACTACATAAAACTCCAGGCAGCAGACACGCTGTCCCAAATCTCCGCCGAGGGAGAAGACGAAACAAATTTGGAGGACACAATTCAGTGTTTGGTCATCCAGGACGCCGACGGGAAAGAAAGCTGCCATAGAGAAGGCTTGGAATGCTTTGAACCTGGAGGCAAGTATAGTGGGCTCCCTGAGGTGATGGCCCTTGGTGAGGAGGAAAAATAACTTCTCCCCATCACCATAGCGGTGGTCCAGAAGGAGAAGAGTGCAGATGCGTACTGCAAGGAGTGCCTCGCCACAGTGGGGAGCCGAACATCGTCTTTTCATGTCGACCGAGACGGCGTGTTGGTACGCCGCGCTTCTCTGGACGGAGCTCTCCAAAAGAACGTGGGATGAAACAACGCGTGAGAGAGCTATATCCCTCACACTGCTCTCGCCTAGCCGGGCACGCAGGTGGATCGCGCATTTATTTTACCATGAAGAGGGAGTTCTGTTAGCCGAACATGACCAATGAAGCCTTCCAAGCGGTGGCGGATTGCTACTCGTGCGCTGCCACTAGCGGGAATATTCGTAGTCAGCGGACGCCGCTCACTCTGTTCCCGCCTTCAGGACCTTTGGGGTTCGTGGCAATGGAAATTTGGGCCCTCTCCCCGAGGCAGAGCGGGAGTCACGGTTTATCCTCGTGATGACCGATCGGTTCTTGAAGATCTCGCGCGCCATTCCCATCCGGAGCACCACAGCAGCGGCAATTGCTGACACTTTTCTGGAGCACTGGGTCTACCCATATGGAATACCGTTTTATCTCCTTACTGACAACGGATCCCAGTTCGCGGCGAAGCTATTCAGCACCATTTCTGGAATGGTACGTATGAAGCAGTTGTTTACGACTGCCTATCACTCCCGTACCAACGGGCAGGCGTAGAGGTTTAATAAAACTATCGTCTCAAGGATGAAAAACTATGTTCCGGACCATGAGAAGGATTGGGATGCATACGTGGGTTGGCTCACATATGCATACAACCTTCAGGTGCACTGCTCCACGGGGACCGCTCATTTCAATCTGGTCCTCTCGTACATCCCGCCTAATTTGGTCATTTCGGCACGCGCCACGGCGCACCCGGCGAATGGGCCACAGGTACGCAAACAAAACGCTCCATCTTAAGGCAATATGACCACGCACTTTCTCTCGCAAAGAAGAGACTAAACCACCCGCATAGGAAAAAAAATAGGATTTCGACCGGAAGGTGGAAGAAGGTTCTCGCCTGAAAGAAGGCGTCTCTGTTTTCCGTGACAAACCCGGGGAGACATCCGATGAACCATCGGACGTCACGCACAAGTTAGCGCCGAGCACTTCATGGCCATGCAAAGTCCTCGACATATATAGGGACACTGTCGCCATTGAGGTAAATACGCTCCGAGACGTTGTCTCCCGTGATAGGGAGACGAAAGTCCTAACGCCCAGCCTTTCAGGAATGCCCGCCACTTCAACTCAAATCATAAGCGCGGAGCGTCCTCATCCGCACGACTCAAGAGCACCGGCACCACTGGATACTGAAAACCTCATCACAAATTTCGGTGAACCATTGATGGAAGCTCCAGATGCCATCATGACCCCTCAAGGTGATATACTCTACGCGATAGACCATATCATCTATCACCGAAACACCCCTGCGGGGATACTGTAGCGCGTCCTGTGGTACGAGTACACCTCAAAGGCCGATACGGAACATCCTCTGGAACACATCCCAGAGAGCTTCATGAGAAGATACAACGCCAATCTGGAGCGGAAGCGCATCTCCGCATAGGCATTTTTGTTTGGAAAAGGGGAAAGTGGCCCCAAGCCGGAGTCGTTTTTCGTCTCTTCTATCTATCCCCCACCTGTAGTTCCCTTTTTCGCCACAAGGACGCCGTTTTCCGCTTTTTCCACGCTTCCGCGGCGGCTTTTCCTGTCAGTGAGCGCACAGGCACGGCCTATTTGTATCACAACTACCGTTCACAGAGCTTCTGCTCTAACTCACGGATCTTTTATTCCGCCGCTACCAGGGACTAACTCTCATCGCCGGGGTTTCTTTTATTTACAGGTCACCAAACTGCGTCGTATTGGCCGCTTCCAGGCAAGCGTTCGCCGTGAGCTCCTGGCTTCAGAAAAACTCCGCCAAGATCTCCTTGATGGCCGCCATCGAGGCTCGGTCCGCCCAGGCCTTATGAAGTTCTAGGACCCAGGTGCGAGCGTCCTGTAGAGCATCTACAGGAAAAGCCGGAGCAGGACTGCCCGCCACCGGGCATGATTGCACTAGTTCTCGGAATGCAGGACCCAAAGCCCCAGAGGACAGCCCGCCCGAGGGTGCGCCAGAAGCGGCGACCTCCTTCCACGGAACAACTACCGCCACGGAAGGAGTTGCAGACGGCGGAATGGCTGGGACAGAGGGCTCCCGAGAGGTATTTGCGGGCACCGCCACGGAGGTCGGCAGGGCCCGGGATGGAGAACACGATAGCGGAAGTGACGGCGGTACGGAAACCGTAGCACATCTCAAACGAGGCTGAAGAACCGGCGCAGAGACACTCCGCAGTCGAGGTTGCAGCACCGGGGCCGACGCAGACTGGACAGGAGTAGTCTCGTTCTCTTCCACAAGAGAGACGGCAGCAAGCACTGCGGGAGGACCCGGCACCGAGCCCGGAGGCTGCGTCCAGACCTCAGAAAACGCAGCCACGTCCTGCGACGGAGCTGGTACTGGGAGAGGCATGTGAGTTACCAGACTCTCCACCGCGGCATCGTAGACGGAGATACGGAGCTGTGGGACCCGAGGGACCCAAGAAGGTGCGAGACGGGGAAACGCCGGGTAGGCTCGCCCGTCAGCGTCTATATTGGGGCTCCTCACAATGGGGTGGAACTTGACTTCGCCATATTCATACAAAAGGAAGCCCGGCGTATCGTTCCATTCCACCTGCAGGTTGTCATCTGGCAGCGTCTCCGCCTCGGATTCGCTCCATGCGGTGCCCTTGATCAGGTTCTGAACTCCGAAGCAGCGCAGGACCCGAATGGTCGACACCGACATGGGGAGCAAACGTCCGGCGGTTGGCTGATACGAATAATCCCTGTAGAGGCGACCGTCGAGGCATCCAGTATAGGAAGTAAGGCCTTCGTCCACTGCTTCGAGATACGCCATTACGGTGCTGACCGCGAACCACGTCGGGGTAGTCAACATGACGAAACGCCCTAGCGAGTCATTGGGATCCAGAACCTCCGAGGTGTGATACGCGAAGGTAATGGGCGTTGCTGAACAGAGGTTCGGGTATACCCAATGGTTCCTCCGGGAGTCATTCACCTTGAGGTAATACTTCGGACGTTGCCCGGAAGGCATTTCATGTACCTTTGTGTGGCGTCGACCGTAGAAGTAGCCAAAGGCGTTCCGCACTCGAGTCTCATCCGCGAGATGCGTCCGCCATCGGTTTCGGTGGAGCCAATAGAGGCCATAGTAAGGGGGCTCGAAGGGCAACACGGCAAGGGCAGAGCGTCCATCGGCGATGCCTCTAGACCACACCGCTCGCTGGTGTGAACCTTTCCTGTGGAGGAGTAGTTGGAGCCGAGTTTGTTTCTCACGCTCTACGGCACACCTGCGGTATGGAGTGTCGCAGTGCCCCACCGTGATCGGAGCGTTGTCACCGTTCACCGGAGTGTGGAGCCAGTGAGCGCCAAAATCGTCCAATCGGTTCCGTTTCTGGTCATTCATAGAAACCTCAGGTAAGGCGCGGAATCTCATCGCCTGAATTTATGGTCCAAAATGGTGGATGTAGTTCTTTACGAGGCATGGGAGACTGACGCGCCTGTCGTGGAAAGGCACAAAGAACCGCGTAGCACGATGGTCGAAAAGCTCCCCTGTGTGGAAGGGCGCACATGTACAGGTGTGATACACCTCAGGATCGGACGAAGACGTAGGCTTCTGGGCTGGAAAAGTCATTCAGAAGGTGTACGTACCTGGAAGGATTGCGACCGAATGTGTCGTTGCACCTGCGGAGAATGACCTAACGCCACCTAGGGAGCGGCCCGCGGTGATACGCCCGATCGGGAAGGGAACAGCGTCGAAAAGTCATCGTGGAATACGCGGACAGGACGGACGACGGGATGAAAGCGAGGTATGGAGCACCATGGGCAGGAGCGATTTCATAGCAGACGGAGGACGACGGCAGGGCAGAAGCAGAAAATATGAGTGTGTTGACTCCAGTGAGGATCAACGAGTTGACGCAAGGGCTCGGGCGTCTACCGAAGTTGGTCCTAGAGGAAATCGGGATGCTGGGCGCTCTCACACCAGCTAGGTACGCCAAGAAGGAGGGCCCAGGTTAAGTCATGAAGCGCTAAGGGACCGGAACCGCCTCAACGGAGATAAACGAGCCCGTGGGCGGCAAGCCGTTCGGGAACAGGGAAAAACGGAGGAATTCCTGGAAAAAAGAATCTGTCACATCATGGGAGGCGCCTCTGACATCAACATCGTTAGGAGCCACTCACGGACTGAGGTATGGGAGGATGCACCTCGGGAACGTAATGCAATTCAGGAAAGAGGGTATGTAGTACAGTGGATCCTAAAATGGTATGGTGGTGTGGCTCTACGACGGAGTATTCTTAAGGAGGGCTCGCTTTATTTTCATTAAGCCAAGTGGTGCATAATTCGGCCCACAGGTGCTACAGTACCCCTGAAAAACTGTATAATTTAGATTTATTTTAGTTGATTTGTGCAGGTAATTACTATAGTTGTGAGACGTGCCAAGGCGGGCTCCGGGCGTGATACGTAATCTGCCGTTTGAGCTCCATCACTGGGAAAGTAAGGCAAGCACCCTTGAGTCTACGTCTGTTTTTACGGCTGTAGACTCTCGTCGAATATCCTTAGTTTTCTAAGCTGACGATCCCCAGGGCGTCTCATAGCAGGACCTGAAGGAGCATTATCCGCCAAGGGAGCTTCCATATCCGCTTGGTGTTTGCGGATCCTCGTTACGAATTCCTCCAGCTCGTGACAGCGAGTACCGCAGACCACATTCAAAAACTAGTGCCTTTGAAATCAACAAAAACTCCTAACGGACGTTGTGCTTTACTACCTCGAAAGGAGAAATAACTGTACCACACAACCGAACACTACTCGCGTCGCTGCGAAACTAAGTTGAGGACCACCTCACCTCGTGGGATCTCTTCACGGATGCCGAGACATATGCGCACATAATTCAGGTTCAACGGGTGACTGGACCTACTCCAATCGAGCTGGTCTTGTCGCGCACACCTCCGCCCTTGGCGTTGGAACCGCCTGCACAGGCGGATCATTTCCCGTCAGTCGGCGAATACCGCTTGTGATCGAAAGATTGGCCTTTGAAGCTCTTGCAGGTCGCCCGGAAGGCCATGGAGCGTGCTCAGGCCGCACATAAGCGGAACTTCGAGGACCGTATTTGTAAATAGGTGCAGGACACAGCTTAGGATAAACTTGAGGAAACGCACTGTTGATTTATCTCGATGAAGACTCGGCTTGACTTCTATCATTCATCAAACCTGGTCTGCAATTCTTTCTTATATAGTGTTCTCATAATGTTTCTATAGTCTTCTATAACTTCTAGTAGTTTCTATCATAAAGCATAAAATACTTCTACATAATCTATTCTATAGAACCTTCTAGAAGTCTCTATATATTAGCAGTTTCTAGTTGCTTCCCAGAAGCTTCTAGATGTTTCTACAACAGACCGCTTGCGCAATCACCCACAAAAGCTTGATAACCCTGTGACCTACGTGTTTTTCCGCAAGGAGGTTCCTCAATCAGGCGAAGGACGGGAGTTGAGATACGCTCTTGTGCGTGGCAAAGGGTCCTTCTCGGGTTAATTCCTCCGACCGCTACACGGTAGTAATCGCCGTTGGCGAAAAACAGGAGCGCCTGTTATGCATCGGCGTCGTATAAGCGCCTCCTCCATGTGTTACGCAACGGCGGTGTACAAGTGCCTCCTCCATGAGGTCTCACCGACCGACGATGCTTCTATCCCGGAATCCGGCCTTCCTAACACTATGGTTTCCCAACCTCTGGTGCTTCGCAACCACGCGAGGGGACTTTCCGATCTTCCGACACTGACGGGGGTCCTGGCTCCGCCGGCTGGCCAGCCCAAGCTGCTCCGACAACAGTTCCGTGGCGTGCATTCCCGCCCGACGGTAGCGGTTAACCCACAGGTTGCCGCTCCGTCTAAGGAGAGGGAAGCCGGCCGCTCAAAAGCGGTTAAGCGTCCCTAGCAGTCGCGACGGCACGCCGTTGTCGCGCCAACGCCTGCTCGCGGGAACAGCACCAGAGGCCCTGAAGAGGACACGACGAGGGCCATAATCGCAGACGACCCCACGGAAGGATCTGCGGAGTCAGATGTCGCACCCTCGCAGATGGGTATGCATACCCCGGAGACAGATCACGAATGAGCCCGTCTCACGGACGCGGTTCAGGCACAGCCAAATGGCTCTCTCGATGGCGCTGTGGCACCCCCCGTTGAGCAGTCGCAGATCGCTATGGAGAACTGTCCGTACAGAGGGCTTTCAAAGCGCGAGCCCGTAACCTCCCCAGAACCTCTTGAGACTCGTCCGGAAAACCGGAAGGACAAGGGAAACGAACGAACGCTTTCTTCGAAAACCTTGCTGAGGGATATATGGCCCCACGAAGGGATTCAAAACGCCCCAGGCATTATAAGAACGCCGGAGGTTCGGGAAATGTATATCCAAGACTACGTTGTCGTCCGAGTTGTCGGACAAGAAGTAGACCCCCAGGGGAACGTCCGGTACCAAGTCCGTTGGTACGGGTATGACCCAAATTGAGATACGCTAGTGCCGATCGAGCATCTCTCCTCACTGCGTTTTTACAGTATCACTACAAGGCCGGAACCTCTATGCCAGATATACTGGAATAGTCCCAGGGGGGTTAAGAAACCGCAAGAATGGAAGGAGCTCCACCCAACCGTGAAGCGCGGACGTTGACAGTGGAACATGACCTCAACCCCGCATCTCTCTTTCGCCCATGTAACCATCATGGTTTTTTTACCCAGCAAGCTGGCTTCATCGCACAATGCGGGTTGTCGTGAGCATGGTTTTCCCATCGATACTGACACGTTTCCCGACATATCCCGGTGACCATCGCTCGATGCGTGTTCGCACAAGAGCAAATAACAAGTGCAAGCAAAGAAGGCCCCAAGGCTTTTTTCACTGAAAAAAGCAAGTCGTATGCATTTTTACTGCTACCCTATCCGAGAAAGTCTTCATGACGTTGAGCGGTTATCCCTGCCTCTCCGGAGAGCGAAAACTCCTGCCAAGATGGTTTGCAAGGGCCTCTCGCATCGTGGTCACATCCCCCGAAATCTCGCTAGGGCGAAGCCCGACCTCTCGGAGGAACTGTGCGATGACATCGCTTCGAAGCACCAAACGCGCAGGATACGCTGAGAAGCCGGTACCTCCCACCGTGGAGGGTGGAGTCGTTTAGGTCTCCGCGTGCGAAGGAGAGACTGGGGTATGGTATTCAGGATTACCCGCCATAGTGGCAGCGCTTCCGTCAAGCTTAGCGTCTTCCTCCGCCAAATTGTACCTCTGCACCACAGGCGCCTCGTCTACCCCGTCATTCGCTTTACGGCAAGGAGCACGTGTTTACCGTTGAGACGGAGTTCTGGAAACCGGCGAGGCAGGCGTGCTCTTATCGTTGCTTCCGGCAATGGCTCTTCCTCGTCGAGGTGTGCAACCCTACTAAAAAGCGGGGATATGAAGTGCAACGCCCTTCAAAGAGGTTTTTCTCCGCACTTTGCCGGTTCGCCGAATTCCGGTTAGGCCGCCGCTCTTATGAGAACGGTTAAGTTTGCGTGCGCAATTCACACCCATTTGCGCGGTTGGTTCCGGAGTAACCGCTCGAGCGCGTGTCCCGCGCCGTGGCACGCGCGCGGCAGCCGCGCGCGACCCGATAGCTACAGTATGAGCGCCGGTTGGCGCCAACCTTGCACGGTGGATTTAGTATTTTTTGCTATTTTTTATTTATTTAGTTATTCCAGCCATTTCGGTCCTAGAGCTACAGTTATCGTGTAGACTTCTGACATGTTGTCGAAGTTCATCGTTGCGTAGTGTGGAGAGAATGGTTCACAAGCAATAACAGCGGGCACAGAGGTCTACCCCTCGCTCCTTCTCAGGTCCAGGGGTAGGTAGCTTGCCTTTAAGTAGGGATACTTAGCGACCTTTGGGATAATGCTAACGTACTATTTGCGATAAAAGTAATAGTGAATAGTACGTAAAAGTGTACGTCATTTACACACCCCCCCGTCGCGTGAGTATCTTCTACTGCCAAGATTCGTGATCATGACTAACTCCTTTGGATGTGTCAACATTCCAAATTCCACGATTGAACATATCGTTCATGTGATGCGAGTGTTTTATGCTCCGCTTAGTAAGGGCATCGGCGAAGTTGATAGTGCCCGGTATCCATGATATCATATTCAGTTCACCAGATTGGAAAGCATCTCGAATCATTGTTACTGTCTTTCTGACGCGAAACTCTCGGCACTCGTGCAGTTTCGTTATAGTGTCAAAAAGTGCTTTTGAATCGACAAAGATATGGTGTGCAATATCTATGCTTCGGAATATGTCTCGCAAAGTGAGCTTTATATCATATCCTCTGTCCTTGGCTTCTGAGCAAGCGAGGATCTCGGCCCCGAATGAAGAGTATGTGACTCGCTTCTGCTTCGTGCTGGACCAATATATGGGATGAAATATAAGATTTTCTTCGAAAGCTGTATCGAATTTTAGGCCACAAATGATTCTGATTTGTCCATACGCGTGGTTGTTGTTTGCGTGGGAGGCATCAGATAGGCTTCTGAGGATGAGAGAAGTGACTTCCAATGGTTTCGTATACTTGATAGTGGGGCGGAGGTTGTATATCTCTTGAAGCATAGCATTTGCCTCGATCAGATGTTTGATCTTCAGGTTACCGAGTTCTTGCTGCATTCGAGATGTAATGTGAGCAGCTTGCGGTAGAACTGCCGATCCGAGGTACATAAGTGTTCCGGACAGTGAGCAGTACAAGTGCGTTTCTTCTTGTGTAGCGTTATCTTCGCGGTCTCACCTTCGTGATCGTGATAGGTCGATGGGGCACAGGCGTTTCATGTATGGCAACATAAACAGGGTAACATTTTCTTCGTTGTCTTCGATTATATTGTAGCCGGCAAATGTGAGCTTCTTTACTGTTCGTATTTTGCCGACTTCAAATTCTTCTTGGAGTTGTGACATGAATTCGGAGATACATGCTTTTGTACCGGATACGAGGAGGTCGTCGACGATTTTCGCAATCCTCAAGGATATGTTTCCGGACTTTTTACGTTTCAAGAAGAGCTGGTTTACCCCATGGACTCTGATGAGTCCTTTTTCGTTCAATATCCAGGTCTCTATACATTTCGCCTATTGTCTTCCAGCTTCTACGATGCTATAGGGAAGCTTTATCAGTTTCCAGAGGACCCCTTTCTTCGTCTTGAATTCGGGGGCTGGTCTGACGTATACTTCTCTCTGTATGGGATCGCTCTGGAGGAATGCTCCCTTGATGTCAGCTACGCCGAAGGAAAATCCGAGGCATAGGCCGATACTGATCAATAGTTGGACTATAATCATAGCCGCATTTGAGCAGTCCTTGCGGATTTCGTCCTTCTGGTTGTCTCTGTTTCCGTGGGTAACGAGACGCGCCTTCATCTTCCTATGTCCATCTTCGTCTTCTTTGACCTTAAACACTGTGTGGGAAGAGATGACGTTTGCGCTGCGTGGAACTTACTTCTCCAGTACTTCTTCATAAGCTCCGACCCAATTGTCGTCATGTTCCTTTCGGATGGCTTTTTGGAGTACCAAAGGCGGTGCGAATCTCTACTTCGCGCGCTGAGACTTGTCGTGATCCAATCGTCCTCTGGATTTCCTTGAGAACTTCTTGTTCATCGGTTTTCATGTCGTAGGCGCCCTCCATTGGGGGTTGTTGCAGAAACGTATTGGTGTAGTCACCCATGTCTTTGTAGACGCGCTCTCTATCCAGGTTATTTGATGCCATCAATGAGGCCAAGGGTTCGACCGGGTCTTCGTTCTCGCTCTCCGAGCGAAGTGTGAGATCGATATAGTCTTCTATCAGTCCTTCGCTTAACTCTCGCGCAAGTTCGGAATTCGGTCCAAGTATGATGTCTTCGTAGGCTATCTTCGATATAGGCCCTCGTGCAGTGCGACGAACTTCCACGTAATGTTGGTGTGTACTGACGATGCTTCCCGAACGCCACTCGTCGGGAACGTTGTTGGCTGTGGTTCGGAAGTAGAAGAAGATTTCGTCCCCTGGCTTTATACACTCGTTGGAACTTTTAGATTGGTCGCCAGATCTCATGGCCTTTTGTATGGCTCGCGTTGCTGCCTGCTTCGTGTATGCGTCCATGAGTTCTTTCGATACCATTCTTCGAGGTGCGCTAAGGATGGATGGAGCGTATCACTTAACTAATTCGAATGAACTCATGACCTTTGACCCGTTGAAGCAATTGGACAGGAAGGTGGCTCGGGATAGTATCGTTTTATCGCTTCCAACGGTCTTTTCCATTTGAAGCTTCTCTAAGATACTTTTGATCACACCGTTCTTTCTTTCTTTGATGCCCGTCTTATTTTGTCTTCATACAGGTTGCCTTTTGAATTCTATTTCGCGTCCCGATAGAAAGCTTCTCAACTGCTTGCAGTTGTATTCATCATCTGCAGAAAGTGCGCGTGGGCTACCGGGTCTGTTCAGCCATTCTGTTTCTATAATTCCAATTGTGGATCTGGTTTCCCGATTGGGTGCGATAGCTGTTTCTGCGTATCCCGTACCGCAATCGACGATGTTCAAGACTAGGTACTTGGATTCTCTAATAGTGCAGAACATGAAGTCAATTTGGATCTCGATATTGAAGGCTTGGTTCACGTGCCTGATAGAAATCTTTTTCGCGGGTAGTGGGAATCCCGACTTGGCGCATATAGAGCAGTTCTTTGAGATTCGGCGTATCTCCCGCTTCAACTTTTCCGTACATTTCCCGGCACGTTCGCAGAGTTTGATTATTTCGTCCGGATGTGCGTGTGTAAGTCGATGCAATCGCTTCACTAGTGTGCTTGGTCTAATATCCTGTTTAGAAGTTGATAGAAGGTTCCTTGTTGTTTGTGTTACATGTATGTGTGCTCTTGCGTTGTACACATTCTTGGAACTGATGTACAATTCCAAATTTCGAGGTCCTTTACCACTGGGTCTGTTGATTGTGATCGTTGGAGGATCCGTTGAGAAGTCTGTCACGCTGTACCTTTTTACATCTAGTCCAATGATGAGTGGAGAGTCATCGTTGAAGAGGTCGAATGTGAGTTCCACGGGAAGTTTTTCTTTGTCTTGTATAGACAAGGTCCATGAACATACGATCTTCTTTGCATCGACACAGTTGTGTCCCCAACCACGGCTATATAAAGCCCTCGCTCTGTGTGGTTCGGAGGTAATGTTCAATGCTTCACACAGGCGCATTGCCGCCAATATTCTCCCGGATGATAGAGGAATATTCTCATCTAGGATGGGATTCGGATCGGTATCGGGTATACCAGAATCCCTTACTGAAAATGCAGCTTTTTGTTCTTTCTTGGTGCTTTGTCGTTCTGCCAACGCTTATTATGCCAATAGCTGTTCTTAAACGGCTCATCTTCATTCTTCTTCTTCGGGCTTTCGTCCCGTTTCTAAGATTCTTTCTCGTGACCCGTTACAGTGAGAGTATTTTCTTCTGAGTTGGACTCAGAATCCCGCCTGCGCTTTCTGTTATTTCGGTTTCTCCTATTGGAATTCAGGTACGACTTGCTGCTTGGTCCAGGAATATCCTTCTGCTTAATATTATCGAGATCCTTATCTTCTAGACCTGCTTCTTCTAGGGCCACGATGGCGTCCTGAAGTCCAATCCATGCGCAACCGTCGTCCTCTTCGTGTACTCTGTCATGCTCTTTAAGGGCAGCTTCGACTGATCTAATGCATTCAATGGAATTGGTTTTGTCTTCGTCGATTAGAGCATCCTTCTGTGCTTTATTCATGATTTCTTTGATCACCCTCATGCGCTCCTTTGACATCAAAATAGTCGCGCTATCTCGTTTAGTCTTGTTTTTTGTAGATCCAACAAGATTGGATATGATATTTGTGAAGGTTTGAGAAGACAGGTTGGCGTTCAACAGGAGTATTATCGCAAAGTTCTGGCCGTCACTAGAATCTTGTTCAGATTTGGTGAGGTTGAGATATGACATGGCCGGACCGGCGAATCGTTCAATGTATGATGCAATAGATTCTTCTGGATTGCGTTTGCAGCAAGTTTCTTCCTTGTACAGGCGAACGATTCTGCGAAGTCGATCTCCAGTGGAGTCCTTGGCTATGAGATTGATTATCTTCTTGAAGACATCCATTTGATGTATATCTTCGTCGTCCGCCAAAGGAGTTAGAACTACCTCTCCCGTGCGTACAGCTTTCTTGACAATTTCTTTCTTTGAAAACTCCACCGAGCGATACAGACGAATACCGAGAGTGGCTGCGGCTCAATTTGCTCTCGAATCTCCTCCATTTGCGCATGCTAGGAGTGTTTCAGCCCATTCGAAGACTGCTTCCCTCCAAAGTAGTTTGTCGGTGTCTGGTTTCAGCTTGGGAGGAATGAGAATATTGCGTGGAGAGAGATTCTCTCCTGGGCCCATAACTTTCGTATGGACTTCTGACATGTTGTCGAAGTTCATCGTTGCGTAGTGTGGAGAGAATGGTTCACAAGCAATAACAGCTGGCACAGAGGTCTACCCCTCGCTCCTTCTCAGGTCCAGGGGTAGTTAGCTTGCCTTTAAGTAGGGATACTTAGCGACCTTTGGGCTAGTACTAACGTACTATTTGCGATAAAAGTAATAGTGAATAGTACGTAAAAGTGTACGTCATTAACAACAGTACCTAGCGCAACCGTACTTCGGCTGTCGCGCCCAGTAGACCGCACCAAGCGGGATCTTCGGTTCGAAATTGCCGCCCACGCTGGTATCTCTCTCCACCTCGGAGAACTACGTCGTGGACTACGGAAGTCAACCGCCCGTGACGCCGAGAACCATTGTCTGGACTATTCTTCCCTTCTTTCAGATTCGCTCTCGAACGAGATTATCCTCAACGGATGTCCGGTTTATCCCTTTCGGACAACGTCCACTACCCCTTGAACGCAGCTTGCCCGATATCCGCACGGCCCGATATATATTACCCGGCCGCGCGGAGATAGCCCGACATATTGCAGGGAAATCTCACCGTACTTACGGAAAATGCCTCACGCACAGGACTTGCTGGACCCCTGGTTTCTCCACTCGTCTTCCTCCCGCACCCGTTGCGACGGCTTAGCCCCGGAGTTACCCCCGGCTCGAGTGCCTCGCCCGAGGAAGGCTTTGCCACTGAACTACTTCGTTAGAGAAAGGTTCGAACAACCTTCGTGGTAGCTTCCTCTCCGGGTTATTGCACTACCGAATTTTCAAAGGGTATAAATACTCTGATAGAAGCAATTATAATTCTAAGACCTGCAGAAGAAAATTGCATAGTAATAAATAATCCTCATTGAAAAGCCAATGAATCTAGTATTTATCTGATTCTTGTCGTTCGATCACATTTTTGTTTTACCAATGGAGTTTGAAGTTAATTTTCAAAACATCGTTCACATGTTCACTGGAATGCATGCAAAACGGTCTTACGCTATACATAAAAAACGAACAACTATTTTCTTCCAAACCATTGAACATTGTACAAAATTTTGAAGAGATACAGTGAATGAAGTAGGGGTAATACAAACAACAGAATATCAATTTCTGGATATGCAACATTTTACGGGAATTCAGTATTATCGTGAAGCAGTTGAGAATAAAATTGTGTGTCCCTGTCAATGATGGAGGCAGAACTAATCGCCCTAAATGCATCTGTGAACAAAGAAAGTGGCTTTCAGAACTACTCAAAGATCCAGAATCAAATTTTAGTATGCCATTCACTGTTTATGTGGACAATTAATCAACAATGCAATTGAGTAAAAAAGAAGGTGGACACTAAAATCAAAACACCTTGAAATAAGTTACTTCTATTTTCAAGAAGTTTTGGAAGAAACGTACGTTGGATTGTAATGCTACCCTACGGAAAAAATGATTGCGGATATTTATACAAAACTAATGACAACAATCAAACAAGAACTGATTTCAAGAGGTCTAGGACTTGGAGAATATTCTGCATGAGGAGAAGTGCGGTAAAGGCAAGTAAAAGGCTTTTGAACAAAATTATACAACTGGAAGAATCTGGAAGCATCTACAATGCTCTATAGAAGAACATGATGTGCATTTTAAATGGGTTTTGATATAAAAGATATAGAACTATACTATATAGTGATAATGTAGGATACTATACAAGCACAGTTCTAGCACTATGTTTGACAGAAGATAGAAGTGAAAACTAGTGTTCAAGATAAAACGAAGGTTGCGAGTATTTAAGTATACGAAAGCCTTGTACTGCACAACCTACATTAGTAAGCGGTTTGGCATTACACACGACTGCAGAGAAAAATGAACTACGCCTTTCGGAATTGATGCCAGCTTCCAAACGGTTATTCACCAAAATAAAACGGGGACTCAAATGTATTAAGAACCGTCAAGGGGACACAAATTGCTGTAAAGAAGACGAAGTTTCCTGGACGGAGATACACAAGCTCAATCTAAGGTGCTGCCCCTAGTTGGTGCTGGAAGCGGTTCGAGTCGCGCAATTCGCAAAAGTAAAAGTCTAAAGTAAAATGGTCAGAGGTATTGGTGCGTGAGGACAAAGTTTGGGCGTACTTCGTATCCATATGAAGCCAGTACTGGAAAACACATACTCTTGTAGTAGGAAAGGGATGATTTTCTTTCATCCCGGCACGCTATAGTAGATAGCGTGATCAGTCTTAATGGGCACTGTTAGCGCGTACATAGACTTGGAGGACATCTGAGCCCCGCACCATGGTTCAGAAGTGCATGAACTTCTTCCTCTCTTTTCGGTAAAGACAAGCACTGTCAAGCTGAGCCGCCGGTCAATGCAGCTTCTGTAGTCGACAAGCAGGTTTGTCAGACACTCAATCGGTCTTGTTGCCGTTTAAACGCCGTAATAAACCTTGCTGGTTACCTTCTGTTAGCGTATTTGTCACTTTGTGCAACAAAAGCTTCAGTGATGCCTCTGCCAGCTCTCATACCAAATGGACTTTTTTCTAGGTGAAGCTTTTGCTGCGCTCTCTTGCAACGTCCATATTGGAATCTGCTGACTGATCCTGCGCTTGATATGCTCTGTACCTTAGGTGAATACTGAAGTATTGTTCACAAAAGAACGATAAATGAATGAGAGTGTAGAAATGTACTGTTGTATGCTAATTTTGCTTTGCAAACAACTATTGTTACATGTTCTTAGTGTTAAAAGTGGTTAAATGGCACCCACTTATTTAAATGTTCGTATAATGGTGTTCACGGGAGCACAATGTTCTCTGCATTGTACATAAACGAACAGCGGAGTAGGACAAGACTTTTTGTCGAGTCCTCCAGCGCCTCACATGCATTCCCGCTAAGACATGTTTTCGAGTTTTTACAAGCCCAAACCAATAGTTTGAAAGATAGCTGTACTGGTTTGCATAAATGTTTAATGATGTATAGTCTTTTCTGACCGAGAAAGAGCAATGTAAAACGGTCCGTTGGTTTTTCTGATTGGCATAATGCGCATTGTAGTTATCTACCTTTTTTTCATCACGCCACTGTAAAAAGTTAAGAACATACCACGGAGGAAATTGTCATTTTTTTTCTAATTTAACAATCCAATGGGCACCCAGTCTTCTTCTTCATCATAATCCTTCTCCTTCACGCTACGTTCCATCTCCATCGTTGCCCCTGAGCACAGGGGTTTTCTCAGTGATTCTGTCGCACGCCGCTGCTTTGTTACTTGTATACGAAGCACTGCTCCGCTCGCTCGCGAAGGCTGACTGGTCGTTGAAGTGCACCGAGATGTCAGTTATATCGATAACTTTATGCGACAACGGGTCACTCGATGGCGCAACTGGTCCCTCCCTTTCGGCATGGGGCCAATTTGCCTGTCTCGCGCCCCGTTACTTGTACCCAGTTATCACCATAACCCAGACTTGATCTGATTTGAGTCAATGCTTCTCGGAGAACGTTCTTCAATCTGCAAACTGCTTAATACTGATCTTACTGCAAACTCTTTCTGCGACGGAGAATTTCAATTTTACGCACAATTTCTATATCCTAAAAAGATTACTTTCTAGCACTGCACGGCTTCTACTCGATTGTAGGATTCACATCCGAGACTTGGGCGACATAGGCGAGAACGCTCGTCTCAATGTTTTTCCAGTTTTCCAACGCGGCATTCATAAATGGATCCCATTCATCTCCTTGCAAGGTGAAGGCAAGGATTTCCCAAGCTTCAGTTCCAGTACTCAAGTCTGTGAGGTTGTTCGTTATATCGTTCCATATAAGTGTCACGGATTTCAGCTGATCACGCACCTCTTGCATAATCGGTAAAACAAACTTGAAGTGCGACAGAGTTTCCTCTGCGGTTCGTAGAGCCGTTTTGTACCCTTCAATGCCTCTCTGTAGCTCGGCCGCTTGAGACGCAAGTACACTGCCGGTCACAACCATTCCGATGGCAGCGGCCCCGCACAACACGAAAAGCATACCACCTGTGAAGGCTGCAGCAACGGTAAACAGAGCAGCTCCAATAAAAGTGAAGATGGCACCGAGAGTTCTTCTTTTCTTCTGCTTAGCGAGTTCTTCTATTGTAGCTTTAAGTCCGTCAATATTTGCTTCCTGTTCAGCGATTGCACGCTGGACTAGCAAAACAGCCGTGTTCCAATCTTGCTGAAACTTGTTATGCTCAGCATGCACTCGCTGTGCCTCAGCACGACGTTTTTCGATCAGACTAAGGTTAACTTTGACATAATTCTCGATCGAAAGCGATGATTTGAGCATTGGAATCAATCTTTGTTGAAGCGTGGCATACGAATAAAGATTGCGAGCGATTGGAACTGTGTCGGCTTGTAACTTCTGATATCGCTGTAGGAAATTAAGGGTGAGAGTTTCCAAGTCAATGTTCGAGCTTTCTTCATCGCGTTCTTCCTGTGATCCATCCTTTTCAGATCCTGTGTTTGCAGCTGCACTTACATGTAGACTGTCCAAGAACGGAACGCGGAGCAGTTTGTTGAATGTGGCAACAATTTTTCCGCTGGTGCCCGTCATAGCTTCCAGAGATCGCAATGTTTCCTCATCATTCGTAATCTTAGACAACGCCTCGTTCTCTTCGGGAGATAAAGATTTGATCGCTCTGAAAGACCTTGGGGTAAAAGCAAGTGAACGCCGGACAACCTCAGTGTTCTTTTCCAGTACAGAGGTTACGGCTGTAACTGAGACATCCGCCACGGAAGCCGTGAACTCATCAGCATCCTTTTTTAGGCTCTTCCATGCGTCGGATATGACAACGACTTCTTCTTCAGCAAACGGCTCATCCGGTGAACTGGTCGTGTTGAGGTCGTTAAGCTGCTGTAGGATGAGATACCATGTACTCATTAGTGAGACGGACTGACGGAGCACATTTCTCAAATTTTGGGAGAGCGCTGTCATTAACAAGCGCACGTTTCGCAAACGAGTTTGAAAATCCTTTAGCAGTTCAGCATATTTCTCGATGTCGGGCTCGGGCTCGTTTTCGGATCCGCGGAAAATCGCCGTCAGCAGGTCTGGGCTGACGGACAAAACCAAGGACAGAGACGATATTAAGGACTGCTCGGAGTTGACTTCCGTAGTAAGATATTTGCCGATACGACGACGGGTGATGTCAAGCAATTTGGCTCCGGCACTGGTTTGGATGAACGAGAAAAAACTGAACTCAGAATCATCCCCACTCTTTTCTAATTGTTCGATTTCTTTTCGGAGCACATCGAGATCGCCATCTAAGGCATCAATTGCGTCCGATGTGTCTGAGATGGCGGTACCAAAGTTGGAGTAGAATTTCTTAGATTCTACAGATTTCTTATTGGCAAATTCAGCGTAGCGGGTGACCATACCGATGAGAACTTCAGCGAGGCGTTTGCGCGGGAGAACAGCAGCAAGGCGCGGTATGGTGGCGGCAAAACCGGAAAGCTTTCGGACAATATTGACGTCAGTAATCTGTGAGGACGTGAAGTAAGTGAGGCCGTCTGAGACAATGTGGAGAACTGGCGTGCCACCCTTGACGGCATCATTCTTCAAGGATCCAGCGCGAATCTCTTGCAAAAATGGAAACCGGAGAATTTCATTGAAAGTGGCCTGAGTCTTCTTGTTGGAGTTTGAAGAGCCTTGCAGAAGCTCAACAGTTTCCGATGGGGGCAGAAGGGTACGGAAATCGGCAGTGACGTTCTCTTCAACCATTTTGAGCCCTAAAAGTCGTGGAAACAGTGAAAGTAGTGATGAGAAATATGAATCGAGGATTGTAATGAAAAGAGAGTTATCGACGTGGAGCAAGGTATTTAATTATCCGAGCACTAGAATGGACGGTGCGCAAGTTGCTGCAGCAGCTTTTTGTAGCACGAACACCACGAGGAGAATGGTCCTCGGAACACTAACTGTTTCAGGATGACATTCTCTTGCCTGAATCTCGAACTAAGGTCCTACGCTTAGACATGGTCCTCTTCAACACATACGTGGAGCAACAACTCGCTTGGATAGAGCCGATCTGTGGGGACTTACCAAACCGCTTCGCGTGCCATGGCCCTACATTTGTGTTTGGGCAACCAATCATTTTGGTTCTAGGTTCAGAAAAGGTGCCAGCAGCATGCGGCAGCAAGACTGTCAGATTTTTATCGAATCATGTTTTTACGCGTACGCACGGTATCTCGAAGAGACAACTGCCTAAGACATTTATGAACTGACACTCTGCTAGCCCGAGTGTGATTAAGTATCAGAAAGATCCACTGATGTCTCACTCAATGACGAAAAGGACTGATATCCGAGATGTCCTCTGAAAGAACACTGTAGGATTGTTGATATCAGATTGGACGACCAGCAATGTGATAAGCCCTTACGGAGTCTACGGACAAGGATTCAACGAGAGGCTGATTCCGCTTCTGCACACCCTCCGCCAATGGGGACACAGCTCCGAACAACAACGTTCAACCCCTAATTCGACTGAAAATTTGTAAATTGGCCTTTCAGAAACAACCCGTTGTTGTTGTGAAAAGCGTGCGTCGGAAACACAGTTTAAATTTTATTCAAATTCTATTTTGCCATTGTTCGGCGACGTGGATGAAATTCTTCATAACTTCCTTCAAACGAGTCAGATGCTTTTCAATCTCTAGTAAATGAAAGCTGGGACTATTTGTATTCTACTAAAACAAATTACGCCCATACCACATGAGTATTGAGCAAGTTATTACCTTTCTTATGTTTTAAAGCCATCATGCTCAATAACTCTTCCGAATTACGTGTCGAACACCAAAATTCGATCAGCAACACTCAATCAGACCAGCCCGCTCGTTATAGCTTTAAGATGTTCGTTGTTTCTGATGTCAAAAACGGATGAACCTACAGAGATTAGCCCGAGGTTTTCGCTGTAGCGTGGAGATCTTTGGATTGGTAAGCAGAATTACACATTGGTATTTTTGTTGCTAGAACCATCGCTGTATCGTAGAACAGCCTGAGAAAACTGTACGCTGCTTTTCAAGTATAACGTGCCTTGGTAGCGACACTTTGGCCGGCTTTCGGGACGAAAGTCTCCAAATTGGCTGAACACGCGCCATGAAGATTTTTGCAACGTCAATGAAAAAACACGCATTGCTGCCGGTAGATCTGTGTGTGTGCCCTCCTCTCGTCTGGGTACGTGGTCCACTCGCGACTTGTGGTTCCGGGCCATTCGCCCGGAGGATAACGTTAGTTTCAAGAGGACCATGTCGCATCCCAGTGCCAGCCTCTTCTTCCATATTAATAGTTCAGAGAGCCAATTCTTCACGTGCATGGCAGTCGTTAAATACTCAAAGTACTTCGACTCACCTCATCAGCTTTCTCTTTCCATTGCCTGACCATCGACAACGACTAAACATGACTACAGAAATCTCCCCCCCGAAGAACACCGCAGAGACTCTCGATAATCTCTCCGCCACTACAGGTGCTCTGATTGATGCATTTGATCAGATTATTACACTGCCTTTCGTCGACTCTCTGAAAATCGACGCTCTGGGTGACTTGTCTATTGCAGATGTTGTGCTCGATCTGAAACAGAAGTATCAGGAATTGCAGGGAAATACGTTACCCTTCGCCCGAACCTTACACGCGTATGCTGGTCTTCAGCTGCAAACCATTCCTACCATCAATGCTGGCTTGGATTTGAGCACATACCTCAACCTTCACAAAATTATCATCGCGAGGCACAAGCTCGAGGCATCCAACGTCAAAAAACAAAGCGAAACTTTTCGCAAAACATTTGTCGCAACTCTGGACGTTTTCCAAAGCACAATAAAAGAGCTCGGCGAGCAAATCCAAGATCTTGAAAAGCAGATTCAGGATACTAAGGATCTTCAGGAGAAGGAGCGAGCTGTCGCTATTATAGCCGGCATCTTCACATTTGTCTTCACTGTGGTAGCCATCTTGGCAATTGTCGCAACAGCGGGAGCTGTATCTGGTGCGTCGGCAGGATTTTTCGCAACCTTGGGTGCTTCCATAGGAACCGCTGGAGGGACATCAGGACTTATTGCGGTATCTGCAGCTTCTTCAACAGCTGCTCTTGGTGGCCTGGCAGAAACGATTGTTTCTTCAATCGAAGCCCGTAATTTCGCAAGAGCTGTATCTGCGCTCGAGACTTTAAAACAAAGCGCCGAAACCGCCCGAGACCAACTTCTGGAAGTCGTTGACCTCATGACTGACATTGAAAACTCGCTGGAAGATATTGTATCTGTATGGACTGACGTTGAGAACTCACTCAGCATTATTCAAAGCGATGTCGACAGTTGGAACGACGAAAACTTTTCTGAGGAACTGGTGGCGTCTACGCTTGAGGAGTGGGAAGATGTCCGCACCGCAGTTGCGAAGTATACTGCAGTCGTTTCCGGGGATCGAAATTTAAATATGGAGAAACAGTCAGATGCCCATCTGCCTGCCGACGAAATCATCAATTTGACACGGAGCTTTGTAATTTCCGAACTGCAATCAAACCTTCACGCACCGGACATTGAATTCGACGGCAAGCTTTCAGACCTTTACCAAATGCGTTCGGCGCTTGAAACAACAAAATCGTTACCAAATATCCGAGACACTCTGAAATCCCAGATTACAGCCGCTTTGGGGTATTTAGGTGAGGTACAAACAGGCCTGGAGCAGTCGTCAGATGAATTAGCCAGTTTCACAAAACAACGTCTGACATGGCTCGATGCTTTTGAAATTGCTGAAGTGACCAAAAGGATTGATATGGTGACTCAACTCGAAGCCACAGTTGAGAATTTTGAGGTTGGTATTGCTCGTGCCCAAGAAACTGAAGCAAAGGCATTCCTTTTCCAAACATCCGTTGGTCTCGTGATCAACACCCTTATCCGCATCATTGGTGAAAATAATGTGAAGCAGCATGCTCTCAAAAAGAAACTGGAAAAGCTGGAAAAAGACCGAAAGCGCAGGAAGTGGCTTTGGGTCGTACCGGTGGCTGGGGCTATCAATGAAATCGTTGACGCGGCGAATAACATTCGGGGCAAAATCAAGAGAGGCCGGCGAGAAATACGGCTAATATCGAACCGTTGTCAGCAGCTTCGCAAACTCAGCAGTGCTGTTTCTTCCTCTGTCAAGGATAGTACACTTGTTACACAAACGTACAGTTCAATTCTGAACGACACTCGTGCTGGTATTGACGATGCCTCCATTTTCGAAGTATTTGGAGCCGCGCTCCCTGCAGACCTTTTTGTCTCGCTCAAAGAATCATGGATTGAGTTGGAATTAGACATAAAGGAATTCAAGGAGCAGCATGTGGAAAACAAGAGTGATACTTAATTTCTCAAATCCAACGTGTCACGGTCATTCGAAGGCATATAATTGTTGGTTTTTAAAAATGGGGGGATTGATATCCTCTCCTCAAAGACCCTTGTTGCCTTCTTAGAAAGCTTATTTGAACAATCCCGGTTTCTAGGATGTTTAAGTGGAAGAGTTTGGCGTCAACGAGGGTTCCCAAAGTGGTCATTGCCCTGACTTCATTCAGCTTTTGCTAAATCCAGGTCTTTTCACTTTAGCTTTCATGTAGTGCTATCCATTCCACAAAAAGATGAATACAGGTTCAAGAGAATAAAGAGGACACCTGGCATTTTGAGTCAAATCATCGTTTTTAGTGCAAGGCCAACAGAAATCAGTTTTCAAAAACTTTGAAAGTTAGAAAACCATTTCAAAAGTATGGGAATTTTCACGTTGAAACTTCGGTTTCCCTTCTTCAGTTGTAGATCTTCGCTTTTTTGCCCTGAATTATACTTATTCAACGCTTTTACATCGCGTTTTTCAAACATTTCATACCTACAATTTTCATAGCTATCGCTCTATTCTCAACACATTTTTTTTTTTAAATCAAAACCTGTTTCGAACGCCCTGTATTGGCACTAAATCATTTCAATCAATAAATGCTAATTGCCTAGATCCTCAACCCCTTAAGTACAAAGACAGTTTTCCTGAACTGTAGACGACTGAATCGCTTCGTTATCCTTGTGAAAAAGCAGGTTACATTTCTATTGAATATACTTGAAATGCTACAAATAGTTGTGTGAAATGATTTGAAAGCCTATTTGACTCTATAATGATTTTCAAAAAGGCTATACCAGAAATACTTTCTATCAAATATCAGTGCGCACTTTAAGAAAAGCGCTACCAAAACGTTTAGTGTTTTCAACTCTAATTTAATCTTTTATACTTATAGTTGCAATTGTTATAGTAGCCCTTGGAAGCTTCTCAGAAGCAACTAGAAACTAAAAAAGTCTACATGGCTCCAGAAGATTCTATAGAGAAATTGCTAAGAACGTTCTTGATGCGTTGGTGAAGAACTTTTTAGCAGGCCTAGAAACCCATCGAACATTACAAGAACACTATACAAGAAACAATTGTAGACCAGGTTTGATAAATTATACAAGTCAAGCCGATCCATCGAGATAAATTCGCATTGCGTTCATTCAAGTATATCCCATGCTCTGTATCACACAACCTACTTTAGTTTATGGGCCCAGCCGATGATCACTGTTGGGGTCCACATGCTCGAGCGTGGGCAATGATCGCGAACTAAACGAGTACGATATGGTGCGCGCACGCAGTAGCGGAGAACGGGCACACCCCTTGGCGTCTGGCTTTCTCCCAGAGTAGCTCGGTGAGGCGCAAGAGGTTTCTTTTATTGCGTGTACCCGGCAGTCGGTTTATCGTTAAGTAAAGAAACGCAAATCAAATCGGATAGGCTTATCCGTGTCGAGGGGACGAGGTCGTCGGGTTAGAAAACCGGCTGACAAGGTTTCAGCACTTCCCTCGATGAATTCTGTTCGTTCCCGGTAATTTGCTGAAGGCAGGGCCAAACTCAAGTGCGCAACCATTCGTCAAACCGATAACGCACATTGAGTATGTTACAACACCTGCCTACGCCATAATGGAACCTCGTCGTTTGTATAACAGCTTAGAAGTCGGCTGCAAAATTGGAATTCCAACAAAATCGTAGAACTTCGAATTCGAACAAAAATCAAGAATCGTACAGTATAGAAATCATCATTTCTGAAATCGTGCCACCAGAATCGAGAAGAACCGTTACATATCGTGGGCCGTGTAGTGCAGTATACCGTCTCAATTCTGGGACGACCGACAATTGTAAACTTCAGTAATCAGAATCATGGATATTGAAGAAAAGCGCACGGTCAATATTGAGAAATTCAATGGAGATAACTATTTCTCCTAGAACTTTCTCATGACAAATTACCTTCAAAAAAGGTTAATGGAAAGCAGTGGCTGAAGAAGAAAATGATGCTACTGCAAATGAAAATACACTACTAGATATTTGTATATCAGTTGATAATAAAAAAGTCGCTGTAGAGCCATGCACAACTGGTACAGAAGCCTGGCAGTCCTTGCCAGAAGTTTAAAAAAACAAGGGGATGGCAAACAAAATAGACGAGGAGGAGCGCTTTCCGACAAAAGAGATCCATGAGGGAAACTCAGCGAAACAGCACATCGAAGAACTAAAACTATTCAAAATGAAGCTTAACAGCGTGGGATGGACAAAACAAAGGCAGAATACCCTATGCATTTTCTACGTAGTTTGTTAAAAAGCTACCAAAGTTTGGTTGTTATTCTAGAAAGTATAGCTGCATCAAAAAAAATCTATGATATAGTTTTGCGTGAATAGTCCACACAAAAATTGTGTGAAGATCAAGAAAAATATGAGAATCTCTATCAGGGAAACCCCAACAATCAAAAGCCCGGATTTTTGTTCAACTGTCATTATTGTGGAAAGAAAGGTCACCAGACTGTGGATTGTATGAAACGAAAGAAGGATTTGAAAATTTTTACATAATCCAGCACGAGCAACAATACCTCGGGAAAGCTTTTGATGGCAGGAAAAGAGAACAGAAAAAATAATGGAACATGGTATGTAGATTCTGGCGCATCTTTCAACAAGATAAATAATCGAAAATGGTTTGCGAAAGAAACTTTAAAAAAATAATGTAGGTAGTGCAGTACAATGCTTTGATAGACTTAAGTAAACGCAATCTTCTTGTCTTGAACACTTGGCTTGAACTCTTTCTTCCGTCAAACGTAGTGCAAGATCACGTCTTATGTAGTTTCCTACATCATTTCTACTATATAGTATAGTTCTATATCTTTTCTATTTTAACCAATAAACAAGCAGATTCTGTTCTTCTATGTAATCTTCTAGAAAACTCCAGATCCTTCTAGTTGTATAATTTATTCAAGAAGCTTCTACATGCTTCTACAACAAAATATTCTGCCGATCACGATCAGGCTTGGAAATGGAACCTCTGTAGAATCAGCGACAAAAAAAAACTATTGATCGAAATTTCTCTAAATAGAACCAAGATCGTCCTATCTGTGCAAGATGTCTTGTTTGTTCCGGAAATTGCTACGAATATTGTATCTGTTGAGAAAATTGATGAACGCGTACATCGAGTTTATTTTCGAAATGGGTGGTTGTACTGTTTTTATGAATGATGGGTTGAAAGATAAGAGACAGGCTTCTCCTTTCACCCTAAATATTTCCTCTTCTCTCCCATTATTTGCATTAGTATTTCCACTTTTCCTCTCCCACTACGTATTCATGCCTCTCCTGGAATTTCCTCTCATTTACTCTCCTACATCTATGAAATAACTGCGCTGCTGAAGTGTATATAAACTATAGACTTAGTGCAAGAAAGAGGCATCCAAAAAAACAACTAACTCGTACACAAGGTATACTGCCTACATGACTTCTGTCCAAGGCGAATTGTGTCGTTCAATTCCATCTTTGTCGACCACTTCATAGTTATGGGCCCAGATGGCTCTGCTGCCCGAGGTGCTGACTTGCCAATGAGACCCAAGTTTTCATGGGACCTGAGAAGTGCTCCGTGGACGGATGGGAAGGGTTCTCAAGAACAATATGCCGAGGCTGTGTCTCTGTGGAAACTGTATCATGACACTTTACCTGATAACACGTCGGGCAAAATTCTGAAGACGTTGCAAGGAATTGTGTTGAAATCCCAGTTGTATGGCAGAGCAAGGGATCTAGCTCGTTTGGTACCACATAATGTGTTGGAGTCTGAAAATGGATCACGAGCTATTGTCAATGCCGTACACAAACGTGATGGTCTTTCCGTGGTTAACGACATTTACACTCTTTTCAACGGGTTAATATCTACCCGTAGACATGATAATGCGTCGTTTGACAATTCTGAATCTCGTTTTGCTGCGTAACTTTCGAAGTTCAATTCGTATGCAGATTCAACTCGCCTCTGCGAAGCCTTGTCAGCGTTTCTGTTGTTGAGTAATGCTTCTGTCGACAATTTTCAAAAGGTTTCTATCCTTGCCGCATGCAATGGCAGTGTAAAAGCCAAACAAGAAGTTCCAATAAGCAGTCCTGACTCTGGTTCATCTTCTGTAGCGACTCCAAAAACCAATGATGAGTTTATAATGGGTGTGTTCTATGAAGACATTGCTGGACTGTTGCGGCAATGCGAATCTAGGCAAACCTCAAAATCATCCTCAGTTACTGTGAGTGCTGTTTCATCCCGGCCGAAGCTGACACCTGAGCAGTTGGCTAGGAAGAAGTTTAATTCAAAATGTCGCAAATGTCACAAGTGGGGTCACTTGGACTCCGACCATCTCGATAACGGCTAACTCAAACCAAATACGCCATGTAGAGATTCCAAAGAAGATTCTTCTGATAAGGGAGCTGTAACTTTCAATATGTCTAAGGTCATTGCATGCTCAAGTGGATCATTTGACTTGGATTCTTCTCTTGAAACCGGACCTCTTCTCGATGATAGTGCTCCGTACTCCGGTATTGGGGATAATGAATTTCACATTCTACGTTCTAAGCTCAAGACGAACTACTGTGGTACTTTTGATGAGCTGCCAACGGAAATTGCTCACCGGCCTTATTAGCAATATGGTAATGGAAATCATGCGAGCAAGCCCAGACGAATTATTGGTTTTGTATTGATCGATGTCAGGTCCGATCAAGGCAACACTGTCCCCATAAGACATTTGGTGATCAAAGGGTCGAGTCAATGGGTTGTTGGTCGGAATATCACAAAGCATTGTAATATTCAACACAGTAATGCCATCAGACTGGAACTACCAGCCTTTGATGATTCTGGTGCTCAGATAACCATTTCTTTGGTTGACCATGACCTGCTTTCCTATGTTCCACTTTCGGCATTTGGCATTGTCTCAGAATGCGCTCGGGCATATTGTGCAGTTGCCTTCTTCTCTGCCAAAGCCTCTCAACGTTCTTGGATAGAAACCAAGGCCATTGTTGATAAGGTACATAAGCACGTCTGTGGCCATGCTTCCGTAAGAGATATGCAGATCCTGCTGGAGCGAAATGATATCTGGTCTGATGAGGTGAAGGCCTACTTACACCAAGCCGTTAATTTTTGCCATCAATGTAAGGTGACCGAAGAGCCGAAGGATATGCGAAAGGTTTCTTTACATGATCTGAGTAGCTCTTTCAATGACCGTGTGTGTTTAGATCATGTATTTCTCGACAAGCACGTTATATTACACCTTATGGATTCATCTACTCGTCTTTCTCAAGGTGCTATTGTTACAACTAGGACTGTTCGTGAAGCAATTGATCATTTTGAAATCATCTGGGTATCTCAGTACGGCTATCCGAAATTTCTCCTTGCCGATCAAGCCTTCATCACAGATGAATTTCAAGAGTATGCTGATTCAGTTGGTATTAAGGTGCTCCCTGTACCATCGCGACGACATAACAAGAATGTGTTAGAATCGAAACATCGTGTACTCCGTGATATTTTTCTGCGAATCAAGGAGTGCAGCTCTACTTCTGACTCAACAGACCAAATGGTTGTTCAGCAAGTACTTCGCATTGTCAACACCCTTTATGGCAATGAGGTTGTAAGTGCCTATGAGCTTGCAAAAGGCTACACAATCCCTCTGGTTGATGATCGTGTTATGCTTCAAGTCCCTCCTGACCTGATCGAGGCACACAATGTGCTTAAAGCAAAACGCAAACTCAATGTGATATTGAGATCAAAGACTGTGAAGTTACCGCCCATTTCTGTTGGTGACCTTGTGGATGTGTACGTCAAGTCAAGTCATCAAAAAAGGGGGAAGTGGATTGGTCCAAAGAAAGTATTATCTGTTAATGCCGATGCCCAATGTATCACTTACCCTGGAAAGCGAGGAAAGATTGGCACTGTTGCCCTT
>JAHNZQ020000308.1:5375214-5499311 GCA_019155205.2 Gracilaria vermiculophylla
CGGCGTCGGCCTAAGTACTCTGTGGTCAACCACTAATCTAAAATAAAATAGAAAAATGAACTAAAGTGGTGCCAGCCACAGTACACGTGGTGCAGCGGCACTACTGGCTTTCTAACACAGAATCCACTAAAGAGGGTCACGTCATACATTCCGGGTATCCTTCTGATTACCGTGCCAGAGACTATGAGTAATCTCAACGGACTTAGCTCACTATTCGGCCCTCCGAACCAAAAGCATCCCAAATGCTACATTGATTTCTCTCCGAGATGTATTCCCGTGTGGACTCCAACGCAGCTAAAGCACCCAGGGGTCACGGCGAGTGTCTCGATGCGACGGGGGGCAGACGATTTTCTCGAGAAGAGATGAAGAGAATTTGCCCCTCCCCCTTAGACGGAGCGGCGGGGGACACTGACTTTATCCCTTGAGGGGAAACACTCTAGTTTGAACTTGACTTGTTGTAGGCTGGCCATGTGGGCCAGGCTCGTCCGAAAATTTCAGCCTGTCTCCCCGACACGTACGGGAGATCTGAGCGAATTGGAGAGGAGTGAGGCATGACGGCTGGCCGTCTGATTTCCGTTACACTCGATATTGTTAGCGGAAGCGTGTCCACTGTAATTCCTCTGACTGCGCGGTGAAGGATTACCTCCGAGAAGGGAGGACGAGCCAGGGTAAGTCGATCACGGAAGGGACATTCGTGGTTGTCGTTCATGACGGCAACGAAAAATTCGTATTCTACCGAGATGACCTTAAACGGCGAGGCCGCCACAGGCGAGAGTTTGTGGCGCTTCTTCCGCACGGGATTAAAGAATCCATTCCAGACGAACACAAAATCGCCGGCTTCAATGGTTCTGATGCGCTCGCTTCGCAAGCGACCGTCGAAATCCCGCTTGTAATCTTAAGCACATGACATTGACTTCGACGTATCGGAGACTAGTTTCATCAACCAGGGGACTGGTTTCATCAACCAGTCCTTCCACCGTTAGCGGTAGTCACCCACTGATCGGAAAGTGACCGGCATAGCTTAAAGCCTCGGCTTATCTGCCACATATCGAGCGACGAGGGTTTTGATCACGGGGTTGAACACTTCGATGAACATGGTACTCCGCTCAGTAGCGGGGTACATGTAACCACAACGATGGGAATGCTTGTGAAGGCGTGTCGTCTCTCCGTTTTTCTGGCGTGTGTCTAGCAGAGCGAGGATGGCGGACGAAATTGAGTGGTTGGGGCCATAAGATCACAGCAAGTACTGCACAGCTTTCAGACAGCAATGTAACTCTCCTAAGGAGACTCGGCTCGAACCTCAGACAAAGTTGTACTGGTCTCCAGGTAATCCCCGTACGAAATACGGTGGAGTAACGTAGGCTTGCCCCTTGTTCATCCCGAGTACATCGGCTTCGGTGGTAAATCGTGCCCAAAACTTTAATACAATTACGGGGTCTTCTCTAAAAAAAGGTTTATTAAAGCAGTGTGAGTTGCTTTTTTTAATGCAATTCTGCCTTCTTATCGTTTCACGGGATGTTCTTTCCATTAGGAAAATTTCCAACCGGTGGTACCGGTAAGACGTAAACTTCTGATAAATCGGATTCTTCGGCTCCAACTCTCTGAGACCGAGATGCCTCCTGTCCTTTCTCCGTGCCCGAATGGGACCAGCAGTAGCTGATGACCTCTTGAAGCGGAATTAGCGCTCCTTCCGGTCTTTGGCATCAGACTCCGAGCTTTTAGAACCTGCCCAATCACTCGATTAAAACCTCGACGAAGTCGATATGTTTTTATACTGGGCATGCTTATGCCCTTTTGACATCCGCCTACGGCGATTCTTCCGCATATCTCTCAGGTCATCGCGTTGAGGGACTTTAGCAGGCCCTATCCGGATTTACAGGTCCGCCCGGGGTGCCTTTTCCAGTGTCTCGACAAGGGATCGAACACGGTTAAACCGCGTCTCAACCACTTTTAAGAAGGCAGCAGGTCCTCCAAAGCATTCCAGTATAATGTTAAAATCTGGCCGCAGAACACGCAAGTCCACGACTATTGCCCTGGCGGGGTTAGTCTTGACAACCCCCCACAGGGTGGCGAACTTTCTCAGAAGGGTTTTATGGGAAGCTCGCAAAGTGCGGAGGTGCCCTACGAGATCCTCGACCTGTAAACTTCGAAGAGTGTCAGGTACTGTTTGGGCAACCGCTTCGGCGGAAAGTGCCGTGTACGATCCAACACCGGTTACCAGACTATTCAGCAAAGCTGGGGGAAGTTCTCGGTTTTCCGAATCTTCACCCAAAGATTTGGGACTTTTGGCGGCTAAACGCGATCCAGACTATATCGGGATCCGTGAGAGCAACCGGTTGCCCAGTTGATCACTACTTTGCTGCGAGTGACTGCGAGTGAGTACAAGCTCCGCCGTGGATGACTTATTCGGCGTCTTGAACCCGTAGAAACTGGAAACCCACTGAGCGTTTCGGGATACAAATACTCAAAGATGAGACACACGTGTATGTGGTCCTTCTGAATCGGAGAGCCGCTTGTAATGCAATAGCCCGCAAGGGGGAAAAGCACACGAAGACGTCTAAATCTTTCTCTACAGAGGTAGTTCTGCGGTAAAGCCCTCTCGAGTGGGCAACACGATAATGTCGGGTGTAATCGAGATAGTACTTGAGGACAGGGTCGCTTGTAGACCGTCTTTGTGGTTTTGTATGACCTAATATCTCTATCTACAGTGCGTTTCAAAAACATATTACCCCTCAAAAGTGCGCCAAAACTGTACTGTAGACTAGTTTTTGCACATAGTCTATGTAGAATCGTTTCAAAAAGATATGTACACCGTCTTCTTTATAATAAAAAAGGCTCGACGCCCGCCACTTTTCAAGCATGAACAGCTTCAAATCGTTAAGTTAAACGCCAAGAAACATTCCTACAGTGCTATCGCTAAAAAATTAAAGCGTTCTAGGGTCACAATTGCTACTTTTCTATAAAACCGGACTCTTTGGTGCTTAAAATCATCTTCTGGACGCCCAGAGAAGCTCAGACCAGTAGATAAGAGAGGTATTAAAAAGGGAGCTGTGCAAAGCAAAAGTATCGTGCAAAACAATTAGAATTAATCTTAATCTCAACGTTTCTAAATCAAATATATGGAGGCAGATAAACAGCACAAACTTCTTAAAATATAAAAAAATGAAAAACACTTTCTTTCTTCAAGACCATCACAAGCCAAAGAGGATTGTTAGGTGTGCTGGAAAAGCCTAATGGAGAGAAAAATGGGAAAATATTATTCTCAATGATGAAAAAAAGTTCAATTTGGACGGACCAGATTGCTATAAATTTTATTGGCACGATCTTCGTAAACAACGTCATGAATTTTATACCAGGCATTCAGGTGGAGGCTCTGTAATGGTTTGGGCAGGTATTTCTAAAAAAGGTTTGATGGAAATTGCCTTCATTGAAACAAACATGAGTGCGTAAAAATATCAAGAAGTTCTATAAAAAAGTTATTTTCTACCGCTTGGTTTATTTTTTCATGAAGAAATTTTCTTTTTTCAACAGGATACTGCGCCTGTACACACTTCATCTTTAATCAAAAATTGGCTACAGGAGTCTGAAGTATCTGTTCTAGAGTTACCGGCGCGCGCACCAGATTTTAACCCAATTAAAAACGTTTGAAGACTGCTGGCGAGGATGGTTTATGCGCATGGAAGGCAGTTTTAGACAGTTTTTGAACTCAAAAACTGTATTAAAAATTGCTGGAAATCTATAACAGTTCCAATTGTGGGAAAGTACATTAATTCGATGCCAAAACGTTTCATTAGCGTTAAACATCAAAAAAAAATGCAAAATAAACTATTGAGCGTCGCGCAGTAAAGATTTGTTATTGCTGATCATATGTTTTTGAAACGGTTTTTTGACTTTACTTTTTTCTGAAACCTATTTTTGTAGGCGTACAGTATACATTTGGTAGTTTTTTGAGATTTCACGGCATGTCGTATGTTTTTGAAACAGTCTGTATGTTGCAATAACCAGTCTGCGGTATCTCTCATCTCGAACATCTTGAGCAAATTATGGTTTAATTTTTTGTCCCAAAATGCCGCTGCAAATACCGGCGAAGTTTTATGTCTTGAGCTGCCCGTTTTGAGACCCACACGCAACGTTAGTATCCCATATGTACTTAAAAACAATTTTCAGTGGCATTGCAAGCCTCAACAACTGAATTATCTTCGAATTCTAACACAGGATCGATTGGAAAACGTTTGCCCAGCCCAAAATTCTCGTCAGAGGTGGGACTGGCGATGCTTAACATTGTTTTAATAAACTACACGACAAGCATCCTACCGTGTAATCTATCTACTTGACTGTTCGTATCGCACGGTGCAGTATCGTCGTGCACTTTAACTGTGCGTCCTGTGCTCGATGAACTTGCAGCACGAGGCGCATTGTCGCGGTTTCGCTTGATCGGCGCAAAGTGCTCGCTGATCGCAACGTTGTTGCGCGTCGTGTTACGACGCTTGGCTGTGTGGCTTGCGGTGACGTCGCGCTCATGCTTGCATCGCGATCTCGTTAGATAGTAACAAAACTTGTTTGTTGCACCAATGCTACAGCGATTGTATACAATGTAAAGATCCTATCACATAGCAATAACCAATTCCCTTCAAACGGTACCATGATTGCAAGCAGTACAAAAAAAATGCCTAATACATGTCCATTTGAACAATAGTTTGTATGTGCCAACAAGGACGTTTGTTAGTCAAAAACAAGGTGAATGTAAGGCAAATAGACCTTTTGGGCCGCGGAGATTCTCGGAGATAATCTTCATGTTGTGCTGTACAGTCTCCGGGGGGTGTCTCTGTCCCAGGGTAGTGTTAGTTAATTATCAAATGATCGCACAAAAACATTTAATAGTTCAACATGTAAATATCGGAAAGATAATTTGACTTCGAACTTGGCACGAAAAGTCCACCTGATTTTCGTTTTTCCGAAGTACTGACATTCGATATGTCATATGAGAGCTCGGTGTCTTAGCTTTTTGTGTATAAAACCTTGGCTTCAAATACAGAAAACAAACGTCGTAAAGTAAGTTTTAGTAAGTGAAACACTGTAGCGACCCATACGATACTGTTTTCGCGTATACTCTTAATACATCGCACGTGCCAAGCTCGTGTCCACGAACAAAATCAACACCCACAGAGCCTGTATGAGGCTTCACAGTTTTGCACACCTCAATCATTTCAACCTTTGATGTCAACCAAGGACGATCCATCTCCATCGCTCGTTGCATCTGCCGACTTACAACCAACTCATTTTGAACACAGTTTAAAGCGCGATTTTGAGCAGCGCGAGAAGCAGCAATCTTGCGTCTCTGCTTGCGACGCTCCGCCAAAAACCTCTATTAGCGCATCTCCGCGCGGAGCAAATTCAGTAAGGCGAATGAGCTCTGCAACACTTTGAAGGCAAAAATTGCCTTTGGTTCTTGCTTTTAAAGCGTTCAGTACAGACTCCGCGGTCAAATGACGCCCGTTCAAAGTGTTTTCCTTGTCTTGTTTTGGAAGAAATTTGAAACTCTGAGGTTTGGGTTCCGTTCGACGAACTGCTTTAACTCTAGTTCTCATATGATTTCTATGATGGTAGACTCTATTGAAAGCTAAATGTTTTTGCTCTCTCGGCACAAAGTTATGGAGGGAGAGGGTCATAAGTGTTTCCGGGAGAGGAAGTAGTAGCTTGCTGCTCGATCTTCTTACAATCGCGATTTGGAAGAAAAACGAGGATTGGAGGCGTTGAATGAAACGACGCATTAAAAAATTTCCGAGTCATTACCTGTTGAGCTGTTAGCATGAAAGACCGGAAGTCTGCTGTTCTCCTTGGAGAATCAGTCAGACTTTCCTTCGGATCGCATCTTCAGCCTGCAGTGTTACAAAGTCGGTTTCTGAGCTTTGTGCTTTTTAGGATGCACTCACTAAATGCAACTGAATTAACTAAACATTTAATGTGAACACACGAACTATACAAAGTATTATCAGAATACAGAAAAAAAAGATTTATTCCTTCTGTTAGTGTAATTTCAGGCTGTACCCATTAGCAACACGGGCTAAGGATGAAATGGCGGTGGTTGATCTGCTGACTTTGTAGTTAGCGGCATGGACTGCAAATTGCAAGTCAGTCGCAGTACTGAGATCTTTTACCGAGCTTCGTTTTAGCTCGCCATAAAAGTACAAAAGCATGCCTGAAAAAGTCTTGTGATGTTAATAAGCTAAAAAGGTATTGTTCTTATTGCGGCCTGCAAACCCACGGAAGCAAGAGGCGCTCGCGAGGAAAAAGGTAAAACACCAAACAACACACCGAAAATGGATTAATTTCAATAGTCATTGAAACATGGAAAATAACATTGTCTTATCCTGACATGTTGGAGCCTCGTTGGATTTTCTTTCGGAATGATGTAATTATCCATCAAGGATTACTTTTCATGGCAACATGAATCAGATCATTTTCAAGGCCCATGTCTGCTCGATTCACTCTCAAATTAAGGAAATGCCTGTGGTGACATGCATCTTACAATTTCATGTCCTTTCGTAAATGGAAGCTACGGAAACCCCAACGAACGCAAGCAAACGTTGCTGGAAACAACAGGTGCTTAAAAAGACCCATGAACGCGTGCAATCCGATTTGCAAGTATTAGCTTGCCTTCTTTTTAAGCGATGGATTCCGTACTTGAGCGTCGTGCAAGCCCATCCATAATCTAGTCTGTGAGATACTGCAGATCTGGAAAAGTGAAACGGAGTTACCCTTCCGATCGACCACAACATCTTATAGAAATGACTTGCTTCTTTCTTATGTTTGCGTTCCTTGTAATGGCTCTTGGTGAAGCCAAACAAGTTCAGCCACTTGCTATGTCGAAATCAATGCGCTCCGTTTCTGTCTCAACATGCCCGAACCAATGCTTACCAGCATGGATTGCGTTCCAAGAGTGTTTACCGATGCTTGATAAATGTATCCTAAAAGGATGTCGAGTCGAAGGAGCCTATGGTCGCGGACCATTCGCCGTCTGCACCCAACCCGTGACATTTCCAACCCCGCCTCCATCACCAGCTCCAACAGGGTGCACTACCAGCACCACAGATCACCACCCCGGAGAATTCGGTGTGCAATGCACTTGTCCTAATTTGGGAGTCACTTTCATCTCGATTGCAAACCCATCCGACGTGCTTTCTTGTATGAGGTCGTGTTATGAAAACAGTGGAGACTTCCTTGAAGCTTGTCACGAGTATAAAAGGGTAAATATCAACGGAGACCTTTCGAAAATCAGACCAGTGTTCTTAGAGGTCGGAAGGGTTTGCTGCGAAAACTACTGTGGAGGTTCATTCACTTCTAGTATCGGAAAGCCTACTTGTTCGCGCAATTAGGAGAAGACAAGGGTTTGATATGTTGTCGCACATATTCTGAAGACGATACTTTACCACAGCACAGGAAAAGAAGAATGTCTAAAGCCATAGCTGAGATGAAAGAAAGAGATCTATCTTAGAGTCTAGGAGATTCAGACTCTTCAAGAAGCAACTGAAATTGGGTTCTAATAATGCTTAAATCGACTTTTTCAAAGTCTTTTTTGAGCTGGTCGATGAACTGTAAAGTTTGCCATAGATTCTGCAAATAAATCGAGTTGGAGACATTTTGGATGACGATCGGATCCGCCAATGTTACAGCCCGTATAGAAAACATCATGGGCAGTATTTCAGAAAGAAATACAGGCATACTCCGCACGAGTTCATTGAATCCCAGAATACATTCATTACATCGATCTACAGAAGAACAGTGGGAAATCCCCATCAGATTTAGCTTGTTGATTTTTGCCAGCTGCGGCGCCAGCAAATCCCATTTTTCTGTGCCTTGAAACATCATTTCGACAAGGAAGCGAATAATGTTGCAATTGCATGTGATTGTGAGGTCTCCATGGTTCAAGTTCAGTATACCGTCCATCACCTCATAAAATTGTTTTTGATCGCAAGCCAGTCCGGGAAACTTTCCCATATTAATATGTTTTACATCGATTTCACTGCTCTGTTTGATCTTTTGCAGGAGAAACACATCGCTAGAATGATGAATGCAGTTCCAGTCTCCAAAATCCAGTTTTTTTAGTTGTTGTAATCTTTTTGGATTGTTTCCTATCTCCTTTACAAATAGAGAAAAAGGGGAGAGCTGGGTCAGATAGTAATTTTCTGGTTCGCCTCGAGAGAATTTTTTCACGACCGCAAAATCATCACATCCAATTTCTATGTCAGTTCTGCCTTTGTATTTCTCAAGAAGATTTCTGATCAATGCATTTGTGGAATTAATGGAGACGCTGCTCAGAATAAGTCGAAGTTCAACGAGGTAAAAGAGATACTTAGAAAACTCAACTAGAAAACTAATACATCTATTTGCGATGGATTTTAAGGTCTGTTCATGCTCTTGAAGCCCCGTATCACTATTTTTCCCAGATTCAGATTCGACGCACAGCTTTTTTAGCCTGCTTCCTTTCTCTCTGATGACATTTGGAACGAGTTTCAGAGCATCAGCACCGAGTCTGTGAAGTCGTAACTCTTCTATGAAAATTGGAGAGACAGCAAGCATACTCATAACATGAGAATCTGGTGAACAAAGTCTCAATGTCTTTAGATGTTGAAATCCTGTCAGGGAATATTGAAACCTTCCTTTAAAATCATTAGGATGAAATGATTGATGAAATTCCTCAAGGTTCGAGCAATGGGTTGCGATTGATGAATATAGTTTATCCTGTTCTACGACATGTTGAAATGAAGGAATTTTCAATCCCCGAAGGTTTTCTCCAATAACAGCACATAGAAGGCATAAAGTCGTGATCAGAGATCTTTCTCGAAAGCGTACATTGAAATTATCTTCCTGAAAAGAAAGATATCCATCCACGAATGAGTTTTCGTACGTAAATAGAACATCAATTTCAACGACGGTCTCTTTCATGCGTTTGAAATATGCTTCAAGATGTTCATGTTTGTCAGAATATTTTTGAACATCCTCGTGAATTTTGCGGACGTGACAAAGATAAAGAGACGTTGGAATGAAATGACATGCGAATGTATTTATCGGCATATTGCATGAGGCATGCAAAATCATGTTTCACAACATACAGATGTATTCACTCGTTGCTTTATTTCAGAAGATAGCCGCGACACGTTCTCATTTGGTTCTTGAAGCGACTGCGAGGAAATAAGAAGTAATCTTTTGTCTGTCGATTTGAGTACAACTTGTTTCTCCAATCTTGTGGTTTGAAGTAGAGCAGGAAAAGAAATCAAGAATGGCGAATTCAGAAGAAGATGCTTTGCGAAGGGTTGAGCTTCTTAAAAACGAGCACAAAATGACCCTTCTCATTTAGTGGGTGCCACATCATTTACAAAGTTATGAGATGATTTATGGCTGGGGGGATGGAAAAAATCACTGCACCAACTAACACCCGCCTGTGGAGCGTAATTGGCCGCGAATATGTTCGGCTCCCCAATATGACTGAGGGACGCCATCTTCACCGTATATCTCACAGTCTGCGTTTCATGAGCAACGCAAAATGTGAGTACGTTTTTGTGAGCGATACGTTGAAAAAGCCCATAAGGAAATATTTAATTATAGAATAGAAATTTTAATTAAGTTTGGAGAAGATTTTTAATAATTTGAACAATTCGCGCCGATACTTTGATGGCTGTAAACATATAAAAACGAGGGTTTCAGGCTAGCAGGCAGGGTCCAATATCCATCATCATTGTGGCTCTGCATATTTTGATAACTGAAATTCTATCTAGGCATCATGATTCCCTTCTTGCGTATTGCTCTATTCTTTGGGCTGTTTCTGTTTGTTGCAAATAATACCGCACAGGCCGCCAAAGAGCTGAAGCTCTCCACCAATTCTCACTTTCCCGTGCCAGACAGCTCAGTGCCTAAAGGACCAAAAACGTTCAGGATTTTTGGAACATAGCGATTTGTCGCGTAGTAGCCTAAAAAGAGTTTCTTTGTGCCTCCACCACACACAGGAGGGTTTATCGTAAAACAATCGCGTGCTCTTGCGTAGTAGAGGTTTGAGTCTTGCTTTTCTGGAGTTTTCCTGCTGTAGCTTCGAGCTCTCCACGTACTACACCCCTCTCTGAAGTAGCTAGCTATATGTGTTGTACTTTACTACACGTAGCCGCATACCTTTTGTGCTATCAGCGTCGAAACTTGAGCATTGACGGCCACGTGCTTCCACTACAGATGGTTTTGCATGTTCCATGGAGTAATGCCATACCTGTGTACATCAAGTCTCACTGCTGACAGTACAGTATTTTAGTGCCGACTTTATAATAAACTGTAAAAGATCAACATTTAATTTGTCAGAAAGTTAATTGGACTTCGAACATGGCACGAAAAGTCCACCTGATTTCCGGCTTTCGCAGGTACTCCTGGCATTTGATATGTCATATGAATGCTGGGTGTCTTAGCTTTTTGTGTATAAAACCTTGGCTTCAAATACAGAAAACAAACGTCGTAAGTTTTAGTAAGTGAAACACTGTAGCGTCCCATACGGTACTGTTTTCGTGTATACTCTTAATGTATCGTACGTACCAAGCTCGTGTCCACCAACAAAATCAACGCCCACAGAGCCTGAATGTAGCTATACAATTTGGTCACACCTCAATTATTTCAACCTTTGGTGTCAACCAAGGACGATCCATCGACTTACTTTCCCAATCCATCGCTCGCTACATCTGCCGATTTTACAACCAACTGATTTTGAACACAGTTTAAAGCGCGATTTTGAGCAGCGCGAGAAGCAGCAATCTTGCGTCTCTGCTTGCGACGCTTGGGCAAAAACCTTCATTAGCGCATCTCTGCGCAGAGCAAGCTCAAGAAGGCGACGAAGTTCTGCAACACTTTGAAGGCAAAAACTGCCTTTGATCTTTGCTTTTAAAGCGGTCAAATGACCCCCGTTCGAATTGTTATCCCTGTCTCGTTATGGAGGAAATCTGAAACTCTGGTGTTTGAGTTCCATTCGACGAAATGCTTTAACTCGTACTCAAATGATTTACGAAAGGAGACTATTGAAAGCTACATGTTTTTAATTTCTTGTCACTGAGTTATGAAGGGAGTGGTTCATAAGGTTTTCCGTGAGGGGAAGAAGCTTGCTGCTCGTTTTTCATAGAATCGCGATTTGGAAGAAAAACGAGCTTTCAGAGGTGTTGATGAAAACGACGCATTAATAATTTTCCGACGCATTGCAAGTTGAACTGTTACGTTCTCATTTGAAGTTTTATTTTATGTGATTTATTGTAATGGCAAACGCTGAGCAGGACACAGCTTTCTTTTTCTCTGAAATAAATGTTTATCTGATCGGCATCAAACTTAAGATGTTGCTTTCTACCATGGATCATGGACCATCGAGTGGAATTATTTTGGAAACTTCAAAATTCATATACCTTTAAACCTCTATTCAGCGTTGAGTGACTTTAATATCACACAACACATATCATACCAACTTTGCATCTTAAGCCTTGAAAGAATTTGAATTTCCGGGAACAAATCTATTTTCAATATTGGAGTTTCTCTTCAAAATTTTGTTGAACAAGTTTTTCGGAGAGAATATGTCAGACCCAAGACTCGGATACGTCGAAAGAACAATATCAGGAACACGACCAGAAATCAGATAGAAGAACTGATCCCCGTCGCGGAGACGTCCGAACTCGGTTCTGAGAAAGGCATCAAGAGTGGGACCTACCACGGAACCGGGCTTTTTGTCTTCAGCCATCAGCCCGATCCATGCTTCTACCTTGTCTACATCACCGTATGCTTCCTCAAGGTTAGCAGCCGAAGACGTTGAAATCTGAGAGAAGCTTGAAACCCTGCTACCCAGGAAAAATTCACGAATGTCATTGAAAGACGGAATATTGTGGTCTCGAGCACGCTGCAAGTTGAGAGCCATTAAGTCAAATCCTTCCTCATTTGGAACCTCTTCGAACAGGAGGTTTCTCAAGCTGTCAACGATTTTTTCATCAAACTCTTGCGCCTTAGTCACAATTGAGCCTCTAAGAAAGTCTTCCAGACCGTTTGCAACGAAATCCTCAGCGGTGAGGAAGAACATCTCAGTTGCAGGAATAGGCGGAAGAGTTGTTCCTGTGGAATCCACTCTGGTCACATCATTTCCAACAAGTGTATGGCCAAGACGGAAGGCAGCCGTGGTGAACTCAACGCTCACGGTCGGATCCACAGATGAGTCATATCCAGAGTACGTGCTCAGTGTGGAGCCCAATAAAGCGGGAAGCCATTCGTTGTAGACAATCTTCTGGTATTCGGCAATTGTGACTGCTCTTGCCATCTCAAATAGCTCATCAGGATCAGTGACACCAAAAGAAGGGTCTGATTCGAGAGTATCACAAATGAAATTGTGCTCTCGTACCCATATTGTGTGCATGATTGTAAGCATAGGGGTTTCATTGCTTCTTGAGTCTCCAGCAGCAAAGAATCGAGCACCACCTCCCGGAGGACCGTTTTCTAAACCGAAGCTGTTCAATGGAAGAAAATTACCGGCAGATGTCTTGAGGCGACAGTCACCATTGATTCGAAGAAGTTCATTGCGTTCTTCGTCAGGACCGTAAACCGTCGACAGGTCCAAAGCGGATGTCGCTGCCGTGATCGGTCGTTCCACTGACGAGCCCTGAGAGACGGCAGCACGTTGAGAACGAAAAAATTCCAAAGGAGCCGAAAGAAAAGGATCATCTTCTGGAATTTCAATATCAAATGCCTCATTACTGTTGACGGGGGTAAGCGCAGAGTCGTGATCAATAAACTGACCGAAGAAGGTGAACAACTCATTCAATTTTCCAGAGTTGCTGTCTTCACCTTCCTGCTCCACTACAACGTTTGAGACCAGGCGGGGGCTGGGCAGATCCGCGCCAATTGGTTGAATCGAGTTGAGATTGAAATAGCTGAATTGGGCTCGCCCCGCTTCTCCGAGAGCAGCATTTGCCGCCGAGGTGCATCTTCCGTTGATCGGGCGGAACGTTAATCCTACGCACTCCGGATCCGAACCAGAAGTAGCAAGTGATAGAGGTGGCGGCAGAGGAGAGAGAGCTCTAGCTCCCCTTCCCCTGGCGTTGGAAAATGGTGCCTGACCATGGACTGAGGAGCATAAAAGTCCAGCAACGCTCATGATGCAGATAAAGACCAACATTTGAGTTGTACTTTTGATGTCACAAGAGGTGGCTGATGCTAAAGTTTTGGAAAGGATCAATGGCAAACTTCCCCTGCTGCGAGTCGATTTGGTTCGAGGCAGAGGAGACAAGCGGCTTATATAGAGGATGTAGTGTTCAAAAAATGAGATGATAGTAGCCATTTTCTATAGGAGAAAAGCAGATATGCTCATTAGGGTTGGAAAATGGTCCATAATTCGCATCCATGGGATGAGAAAATGAGCTGAGGAACTGAGACAACTTTTTGGTGTTTGGAAACATGAATCAACCATGAGAGGGCTCTTGTTCATAGAAGGGATCTATAGAATTATTATTCTTGTAATTTACTTCCATCGGTGCGTGTTTTGAGCTCTAAACAGTGCTAGAAACTAGTTTCTTCATTAGTCTTATTGAAACTGTCTTATTTTTTCTTTTTGATCATGCATCAAGGAAGTAGTGTCATAGAGAACCCCATGTGTATACTGAACAACAAAAAGGCAGCAATTGAAGGTTAGGGGGTGAAAAAGACAGGATTTGGGGTCATACATGCTCATAGAAAAGGAGGTGGAGAAGCATTGAACAGTTATTGAAATGGGAGAGCGTAGAAATATATTCTGCAGAGATTGCATTTTTCTTAGTACGGCCGCATGTAAGCATTACGTTATATTTCCATAATCCGTAACGACTATGTTCGCATGATATGTGGTGCTTCGGATGACATGCCCTTGTGAATTGGCCTTGTTCTCTCTCTGGAGTTCTCCAAAGCCGATTAGCATTCGTGATTTCATGCATAAGTTTACAGTGGAAGCATGCTTGGAGAAAAGTAGTGGGCTGGACGCATTGCACCTTGCCGAGGAGTCTGCCTGAACATGCTGCATTCATTGCAATACATGTGTCACACCGAAATAAAGACTGTACAACTCCTGGAACGAAATTGAGGCATCAATGACGAACGTACGCAAATACAAATGGAAGCTGATGAGGGTCCAAACGTGTGAATGAAATTAACTCGAGCAATCGAGTCGCACGGAAATATTGCTGAAGGAATCCATGATTTGATCATAATAAAAGTGGGTTCTTTTTCGACCTCCAGAACTCAAATTCAAGTGAATTCAATTTGTGCAACGCACGATGTACTTTGCACCAATTGAATTCACTCAAACTTGAAATTATTCAAGGAAACATGTACAAGAAAACCATACTGCGCTAAATACAGTCATTTTAAAGTTACACTGTAAGGATCTTCTGAATAATTTCTCACCAATGTTCTAAAGTATACTGCACGCTCCAGGAGTAGTCTCCCGAAATCAAAAGACATCATGAAAACCATATAGCGTCACAATGAAACAATGAGGAACACTTTTCGGAACTTAACAAGATGGCAATGACAGCGGAACTACAGTATCTTTTTTTAGTGTACCCGAGAACAATATATGTCCCTTCGACATCAGCACTTGACAGTATTGCTCAAATACAAAGTGATAGAGCATGTAAACATTCAAACATTAAAACCCGCCAAACAAACAAGTACTCTGTAAATGCTACTCACTACCGTTGGAGTGCTAATGTCATTGAGCTTTGACACATGTGTTGTAGTCACGGCGTAGCTGACGTGAGTCAGTTTGTGCTCCGGAATTTCTCTATGCTTCAACCCCATCGAGTGAAAAATGAATCAATCACGAATGCGCTCTTATGGACCCAGCAATCATCAGGAATGAATATTGCTTTCGCTTCATTTTGCATTTCAAGTACTTGCACGCACTACATTTCTTTTCGCTGCGCAGGACACCCAAAACCCTCGATATTGAAAAGCGATCAGGGTGGCTTTCGGGTGTTCTTGATTTTCAGAACGACCCTTGCAATTGCAATGCTAGAAACGCACACAATTGGCGTTTGATTTTATGATTTCAAAAGTCGTTCACTTGCAAATAGGTACACCATTAAAGAGGGTCACGCGGTCACCCTAAATCAGTAACGGAAACAACATTTTGAACAATGCAAAATATATGATCCACATTTGTTTTTTTGTTTTTTTGGGGGACACAAAGCTTACACTATGTCCAACCTAAAATGCACAAAACAACGTTTTTGTGAACACACAAATGTCGAAAATATATATTAATCAAATTTAAGAAAAAGGCCGATTTGTTATTTGATTTCTTACATTTTATTGGTCGCACCGACCATGGAAAACAAAAAAAGCAATGTGAAAAAGTTATAATCGCATCACATTGAACTTGTTTATTAAACATGGTGCCAAAAAGCGCGGGGTATGATGAATTCAGAGGGCGCCCGGGGTACGTCTCCTTAAAATAAAAAAAGAATTGAGAAAAAGTTGAGATCAGTACTTTTCTTGAAAGTAAATCTACGTTCCTTGATAAGTGTTTCAATTATATTCAAGTAATTCTAAGACTGCAATATAAAAAGCATAATAAGAGACAACATTGTACAAAAACAACTATTACATTGTGCTCGGATTCATGGGATATTCTGGGTTATTTTGATCATCCAAAAAACGTCTCTGGAACTATTCTTTTGGACAAAAATATCTCTGTAAATTCGAAACATATGTTTGCTTGTCGTTGGCAAGAGTAGGTAACGCGCAAAGGATGGAATACAAAGACAGTAGGATGGCAGGTGGTTTTCCTGTTGAACACTGGAGCTGCTATGAACGATTCAGCAGCAATGAAAACGCGGAGAGTTCTTTGTATAGCTGCCCTCATCCAGCACGCTCGCTTATTGTTTTGGCTGGATTCAAAGCTATGATAGCTAGTGTCAACAACGCTAGTTAAAAAGCAAAGTTAAAGACGGCCGCCTATCTATTTAGAACCAACAACCTAAGAACGCGGGTGTCTATACATCAATGAACTCACGAGTTGGAACAACGGATATATAAAGTTCTAAAATGAGGGAGCAACAATTCTGTAAACACTCTCTACGACAGGGTTTGTGATAGGCCAGGAAAAGAAAAAGAGAATTTGTTGAAAAGTAAGCAAATAATGAGTTTTCTCGTGATGCACCGATTTCGCCAGAAACTAGAATTTGAATGCACACCATCGGTTTCTGACATGTCCCCCGAGAGCCACTTTGAATACCAAAAATTGTTGATGCCAAAGGGTTTTTGCTGTCATACGAATCTCACAACTCTCAGTATATCGATTTCTCGTGCCTTTTACTTTACATACTGCACATGTCGGGGTAATGTGTCTTTCGAATAGCACATGCACAAAGAAAAGCAAAGATTAATCATCTAAACGTAGATGTATTCAACGTGTGCTTCCCTATATTTTGCAACCGCTTCATAAACTCTACCGATACATCCCTCATCATGCGAACGTGCACTATCTGATTTAAAGCGCAGAATAGCTCAAGAATATAGCTACACGAGTGGAATGTATCAAAAACTAAACTAATGGAACGCAGAAAAAAGTATTAGCGACAGCAAAATTGCACATCACCCTAAAAGGCAAGAGGCGTACTGAAGACGTAAGGACAGCGACATCCATGCGGTTGCAATCTAGGATTGCGATTGGGAGTCGCTTTCCATGGCTTGGACCTCGAAGCGGTGACATTCTGCGACTGTCTACTGTTTAGTCAAATGTAACACTCTAATGGTTCCCAACCATATCCATTCAGTGAGCAATAAATACTTTTGCAAGTCTAAAAATTCAACTGCGTTCCCCAAAGTTCTAATTTTTAAATTGGAAGTACATATTGCTACGCTGCACTGCGCCAAATTCGTTCTCTCCTGCTGCAATGTTCTAATTACATGAAAATTGGTACACCAACGCTCGAATGCAGCACAAACTTGATTGTGACCCTCAATGAGCTTTCATTCTCTGAATCTTTTGATCTCTCATTTGAACTCAGAAGTTCAGAATTATAGCATTACGCATCGTAATTCAAAGCATCCAATTTGTACTAATCATGTTCATGATTAACATGAAGGCTTTTGAATTTACTGTGATGACAACAACTTAAATAGTTGTTCAATATGTTTTCATGCTGCAAATACCTTCGTTCGACTGCTTAGCGTGCCTCAACCGCCATTCAGTTTCGATCCAACACTCAGCCATATCAACGTCTTTCAACACTCAATCTCGTTTTTTACTCAACATGTCCAACTTTTTCTGCTTTAGAAAAGCACCTGATGCGAAGACGAAGAAGCTCCACTTTCTTCGTCGTTCTCTTGAGCGGATTCGACGCCAGTTTCGATTCTTTACAAGCCATGAAAAATGTAGTCAAGAATCGGTGCGTGCGCGTGTAGAAGATTTAACAGATTTGGAAGTTCCGGATGTTCCGGAGATCTCAAAGGACCTGATAAAGCGTTCCAACAGTTTTGAAACGATTTCGATCGCTAGCTCTCCTTCAGATGATAGATTACAATATCAAAATAATGATTGTCCATATTTTTGGGAGCCTGATTACATTCCAGACTATTCAACGTTGTTGTAGTTGTTGCATATGTCTTTTTATCGATGGTTTTTTTTGTGATTGCTCATATGGTGCTCTACCTTGAGATCATTTGTAGAATTCTCCGAATCTATGGATTTCTAATTTGAACTCACTGGTTCAGAATTATAGCATTAAGCATCATAATGCAAAGCATCCAATTTGTACAAATCACGTTTATAATTAATATGAGGACCTTTGAGTTTACTGCGATAACAACATCTCAAATAGTTGCTCAATGTGTGGTCATGCTTCGACTACCTATAATCGACTGCTTAGCGTGCCTCAACCGCCATTCAGTTTTAATCCGACACTCAGCCAGACCAGCGTCTTTCGACCCCCAATCTCGTTTTTACTCAACATGTCGAACTATTTTTGCTCTAAATAAGGACCTGATGCAAAGACGACGAAGCTTCAATTTTTTTTGTCGTTCTTTTCACCGGATTCGACGCCAGTTTCGAAGCTTCAGAAGCCATGAAAAAAGTAGTGAAAAATTGATGCATGCGAGAGTAGAAGATTTAACATATTTGGAAGTTCCGGAAGTTCCAAAAATCTTGAATGACCTTATCAAGCGTTCTCACAGTTTTAAAACGATTATCCTTGAAAGTTCTCCTTCTGATAACGGTTTTAAAGATCGAAATGATGATAGTTCGTATGTTTTGGAGCCTGATTGCATTCCACAATACTCAAGGTTGCTTTAGTTCCTGCATATTTCTTTTCATCGATACTTTTTTGTGATTGTTCCTATGGGGTTCTACATTGAGATCATTTGTAGTGTTGTGTAAGATTCCCGGTACGTTCAGTCAAAATGTGCCAGTGTGCAATTGCATTGCAGAAAACACATTTCTGTAGCATCCCTCGGCTCGATATCTTTTGTTTCCGTTGTGATCAGCAGAAACCCCACGAAAGCAAGGCAAACTCGCAGAGAGCACTGAGGAATAACACAGATCAATAATGGATTCCTTTCAACAAATTAATTAAAAAACATGCCGACAAATTCAGCCCTGTTTCATTTCGTTTTGGTGTAAGTGTCCATCAATGATTAAATTATTTGGCGTTACGCCCGCATGCCTCAGCTTGTTTGGGTAGCCCATGTTTGCTTCCTTCACTCCCAAATGACCGTTATGGCATTTTGCGATGTTTAAGCCTTTCGTGAATGGAAGCTACGGCTGCTGCAGATAAAAAAAAGTTACACGACACCGTGTGTATTAGAGAATGGGTTGAAGAAGTCCGACTAGGCTTGAAGATTTGCGGGTACCAGCTGAGGCAACAATAAACCTCATGTCGATGGGCCTTTAAACATCATTTCAGCAAAAAAGCGAATAATGTTGCAACTGCACGTATTGAGAGGTGTCCGTGGCTAGTGAATTGAACAGGAGAAAGTAAGCGGTAGGTTAAAAAAACTTTATTCTAGGGCTTCGATGTCTGTGCTAACCCACAGCACCACGTCTTTATATAGACCTCATGAAGTGCAACGCCATCCAGGAAGTTCATCTTGGCCTTTTTGGAGTACAGTGGATTCTAAGGTGATATTGTCTTGTGGTTTTACAAAGGGGTATTCTTTAGAACTGTTCGTATTTTATCAACTAAGCCCCGTGGTCAATTATTCAGCTCAAGCGCGTTACAGTACTCTCGCGAAACTATAGAATTTAGATTTATTTTCGCTTATTAATATAGGTAGTTAGACTAGTATGCAGTAGTGAGACCTGTCAAGGGGTGCTCCCGCTACTACACGTAGTCTGCCTGATGAGCCCGAAATCTAGGAGAAGTAAACCAAGTACCTTTGACTTTTCTTCTGCTTTCTCAGTTTGGAGACTCTTGTCAAAGGCCTCCAGCTTTAAAAGCCGTCGATCCCCAGGTTGCCTCAAAGCAGTGCCTGTTGAAGCAGAGTGCGCTCAGTGAGCCCCCTGCTCCCCTTGGTGCTTGTGGACCCCGTCTTAAGATAGCTCCGACTATTGAACGTCATTCCCGGAGACAACCTCAAGGAACCTGGGCCGTTGGAGTGACCAAATAGTCCTAACAGACATATTGCACTATCATCTCGAAAGGAAAACTGACTAGACCACAACTATGTCGATTCAGCGGATTCCGTGTAGGCGAGATATACATATATATATATATATACATATATGAAGAGGTTTAATGTCCCGGGCGCGATTTACGCCCGTTTCCACGGTGGACTCCAAAGTAGCCAACCCGGCGCGTGTCATGCGATGTGGCACGCGCGCCAGATGGCCTCCGGACAAGCGCGTGGCAACTGATCGTGGCCCGCTGGCTACAATGTGGGTGCCGGATGGCACCAGCTTTGCACGGTTATTTTAGCATTTTCGATATTTAGTTATTTAGCTATTTTGGCTATTTCGTTCTTTGAGCTACAGTACGTAGAGTGACGGCACTTCGACCGTCGTGCCCAGTACGTCCCTCCGCGCGATATCTCCGGTCTGAACTTGCCGCCCACGCTGGTATCTGTTTCCATCGTGTGAAAGTACACCGTGGACTGCAGACGTCAGCCGCCCTTGACGACAAGAACCACTGTCTGGACCACTCTTTCCCTCGTTCAGGTTTGCCCTCGTACGAGGTTAGCCCCATCAGACCCCCTGTTTATCCCTTTTCCGACTCCGTCCGCCACCCGCTCATCGCGGCTTGCCCGATACCGGCGTGGCACAACATATTACCTGGCCGTGCCGAGATAGCCCGATATCTTACAGGAATATCTCACCGAACTTACGGAAACTGTCTCAATCACAGGACCCGCCGGATCCTCGATTTCTCCATTTTTATTTCCTCCTGCACCCGTTGAGGAGGCTTGGCCCCAAAGTTACGCTCGGCTCGTATGCCCTTCCCGAGGAAATCTCTGGCTCTATACAACCTCGCAAGAGGAAGGTTTCGAACATCCTTCATGGTACTTTCCGCGTTGGGGCATTGCACTACACTTTAGATTTTCCCCATTGGAGAAATCCAGAACAAAGCTGTGAGTTGGCCAGCACAGCAAACGGACCTGGACAGGTTCCAGACATTTAGAGAGACGTCAATGAACTGTCTTTTGACGTCAAACGTAATATATAAAGAGTGACTTGCAAACAGTGTATCACATATTTCTTCTCCTCCTACTAGTGGCATCCTCTCCACTGATGTTTTGGTATTATTCCTGCTTGTCGAATATACTCCTGTTTTACTCCAGTATCTGCTCCATCTTTGTCAACAAACGATTTCTTGCTTAACCTTTCAGCATCAGGTTTGGGCTCTCATTTCATAAGAGTCGGAAACTGATATCCTCTTTCTCTTTTGTTGTGCTTAAGAATCGCTGCAACAACATATTCTTTGCCTTCTTCAGTTTCTGTCTTTTTTGCGTTTTGCTGAACAGATGCAGCTATATCACGTGGTTGTTCCTTGTGAGGTATTCTATCGATGAAATGTACAATAGGAAGAATCACAATATGAACAGGGAGCTCAAACCTCAAAGTATGCTTTCCAGTTAACTTCACGATTGGGGAAGGCTCGAATCTTTTGGCACTTAGCTTATTAGATTCTTGAAGCTTCGCATAAACATCTTTGAATAATGAACTCTTGAGGAAAACTTTTCTTTTAACTTTATATTTAGTATCTTGACACTTCTTAAAGAAATAAGCACTTTTTTCAGCGTTTGCAATTTTCTAGGAGTACTTAGCATCTTCAAGTAAGAATTTCAGCTTTTTCATGAATTCTTTCACATTTTGCTCTGGTATCTCTTTTCTAGAAATCATATCAAGCAGAGACTTCAGTGTCCAGCCAAGATCCAATTCATACGGTGGCATGCCAAGATCATCAGTCACTGCAGAGATGTATGCAAACCCAACTACAGGCACCACTTCATCTCCGTCCTTCTGATGGTATGAGCAACAACAAGGTAGATGTTTTTCAACCATTTTGTTCATAATTTCAGTCCCTTCATCAGTCCGCGGAGGATTGCTAGTAGACATTCTCAACTTATCTCAACAAAGATTCTTCAGATGATCCGAAAACGTGGATGTGAACCTTGTATCTCGGTCCGATTTCATGCTATCCGGCTTTTTATGGTGCTTAAAAATGTTCGAGTGGAAGGCATTTACAATGTATTCAGCTGTGTCATTGGTAGTACCACTTAAGAAATTCCCTCTTCTGGTCAACCGATCAATCCATGTGGTTATCTCATCAAAATTACCTTTTGACTTGGGTAAGATTACGATTACGTCTCTGGAAAATGAGCGCCATCATCTCCCTGGTAGCTCAAAAGATTCTGGATCGGTTAATTTCTTCGGACTTGGGTTTTTAAACTGCTGAAATCTTATGCATTCTTCAACATACTTCCGAAAATCTCGATGTTTGTGCTTCCAATGGTTATTGCCAAGCCTCAAAATTGTCTTTGCAAACTAAAAATGACCATTTATCTTAGAGTCATACACTAATTGCCACACATCGCAAACGGACTTTCTTGGTATGCAAAGCTTTCTATTGTAGAAGAGTCTTTCAGCCTCTTTTTCGAACGTTGGGAGAAGCTTTTCCAGTTTACGTTTTTAAATCTTATCATCTTGCCATTTGGCTTCCATGGCTTTCACAACGGGACCAAAGAATTGATTCTCATCGTATCGAATATCACGTCTTCATGTTTGACATACGGCACTTCAACGTCATTACATAATTAGCCACCGTAAATATTTTCCAAAATATGAGGAGTAGATGGAAGGCAAGAACGCGGTCTTTTCAATTCTTATCATATAATCTCAAATTTTTACCGAAAGCGGTCTGTGAAGCCTAAATGTGACATCCGAACGGCTTGCTCCAATCTGGCAATACCAAAATTTGTCCATTTCTGATTCCTTCGTTTCACTTTTCGAAGGCTTCATCACATTTTTCATTCCACTTGTCGATACCTTGGTCTTTCTTTGTCACATTTCTCATTTGGGCAGCAACTTCTAAAACCTGAGGTAAGAAACGTCGAGAGAATTGCAGCAGTCCCTGAAAACGTCGAAACTCATATGACTTTTTCGGCTTTGGCCCCGTCTTCTTTACTTCGACCATAGCTGGGTTAAACCTCAGTGCATCCATACCGAAAAGACATCCTTGAAATATGATCTCTGTTTTCATAAAATCACACTTCTCTGGAGACAAAAAAAACTGATTTTCTTTCAATCGACACGATACAGTTTCCAAGTGCTTTAAGTAATTTGCTTCATTCTTCCTGAAAATTATAAGATTATCCATGAAGACAACCAAAAAATCATCAATAGAATCGTCAAAGAGCTGTTCAATCAACCTTTGAAGAGTCCCAGAATCTATACAAAGCCCCATGGGCAGAAAAGGATACTCAAATTGCCCATACTCTTTGTTGGACGCTGTATTCTCAATATGTTCTGGCTTCACCCGTATTTGATGGATTGTCGTGCTAAGATACAACTTGGAAAAAAATTTTGCTCTTTCAAATTTATCAAACGTCTCATCGTACCTCTGGAAGGGAACGTTGTTGATTTTCAGGGAGTCCAATGAGTTCTTGACAGTCTACGACTCCTTTTAATTTTCCATCTTGTTTTAAAAAAAATGACGAAGGTTAATACATGGATTTGCGTGGCCTGGCGTTCTCTGAGTTCGGCAACTTCTCCATATACTCCTTTGCTGCTTTTAACTCGACAGGAAACAGCTGGAATAACGGACGGTGTGAAGGCTGCGATTCTTCTTCGATCTTGATCTCAAAATCAGCGGATCTCTCTCGTGAAAATTCAGACGGTACCTCTGTATGAAAACAGACTCTAATTCTGCAAGCATTTATTCCAATTTTACAATATTTCTGGCAAACGTTCCTCCCTTTGAATGCTTCAACTTTTGGTTCCTAACCCACAGTAATTCAACTTTCTTCATGTTCGTTTTTATCATTCTTCGAGCCTTTCTCACACCTAGATTCGTTCATTTAATCTCCTTATCATACTTCTGAGACACTGGAATAAGATCCGGTCCAACCTCCAAAATCATTTACTCATAATCGATTGTGAGAGTACGGGAAACATGCCGCGGCATTATCACCAAAACATCATAACCACAATTTGCGACGATCCCGTGAGACGTATAGGTATGAGCTCCAAGTCCTAATTTCCAATTGCGTGTGACGTGCAATGCTTCTTTTTTGGCTCCCTTCTAAGAGTGCTCAACTGTGACATTTTCCTGACACACATGAAATATATTTTTGCTTCTTTACCCAGGCAGAAACTCTCTGCTTACCACGTTAGTATTGCATCCATCATTTTTAAATACTTTCAAACAAAGTCCATTCATGGTGCCATTCAGTACAAGTAAAGGTTCTACGTGTATAGAACCTTTCGCTAAGATGTCGTCATCTAGGACACTGATCATAACATTTGACTCTGCACTTGAGATACTTGGCACATTACTGCCTTCTTATTTTCTAAAGGCCTTCACTTCGTTATTTCGAGAATTCAACGCGCTCTTTAAGCGGTTGATCACACTCTGCTCGTGTCCAACCTTACTGTTCAGTATTCCATTAGATGTACCACTCAGTTTTCTTGAGAACGCGAGCCATTGTCAGGAGTCCAGTTCGTTTCGGTGTTGTTCCCTTGAGATGTCTTTCATTTCTGGTGGTTCGTTCCATACTTTTGTTTCCACGGACGGAATCCAGGCTTATGACGAAGAAAACAGGCATTGTTTTCCAAATCTCTCATTTGCTCAGCACTCATATGTCCCTGATTATTTTGCCTTTAAAAATTCCCAGTCTCCAAGGGAAGTGGTCCAGTCTGAAAACCTGTTTTGAATCCAAATCCGTAGATAGAAAAATATCCTGTACAGTAGAAGTCTACGTGGACGTCTACGGGAATCTTCGTTGCTTCTTCCAACATTTTTGGACCAGCTTTGCGAACGTCGAGGAGAATATGAGTTTTTAGTCTTTCGCTAAATTTCACCAACCTATCAGAATCACTCATCCCTGGAATGTCGATCACAATGTATCGAAAATAAGACAAATAGATAGCTACACCGTTTTTCTGCTTTAGCTTATAGAGTCTGTCTCGTGCTCTAACAATACTGTCTTTGGGCACAAACTTGTTCTCGATAGAGAGTTTAAACGCGTTCTTAGTGAGCGGAACCTTTTCATCCAATTCCAGCGTAAACCACGAGTTTGCAGCAATACCCGTTATATTAATTGCGGCGACAAGAAGTGCAGTACGTGCATCTATGTTAATATGTTGCCCAATTTGAACGAGACGAAGATATATTCAAAGGGATTGTATCCATGCACAAACAGTCAAGAGATTACGGTGGCCATCAAACTTATCGCGCTTCAACGGCTTCATGAAAGACATGTTGGTATGCCTTTCTCCTTCTTAAAAATCTTCTTCTTGAAATTTTATAGCACTCGTAAGGAAGGTCCTTCGGCACAAAGTAAGTCCTCTTCGCCGGAAGGTATTTAAAAATCAATAACTCTAACAATACTTAACACTACGCAAGTACTGCTCCGCTGCGTTTTAAGGATATCCTCATCAGTATACCTAGAATTACAGGGTGGGATGCAATCAATGTAGACCTTCACGGTGTCCTCACCTTACTGACGCAGCTTCACGAGTTGACCGCGACATATAGTCTACAGCGCGTTGCGAGACCCTAGAAAATTCCACCCCGTACAAGGTATGAATGTTCTTTGCTCACAAGCCTCATTCGAAACCCGTGCCGAGCAGGTCTGTCGAAGGCAACAGCCCACAAGTCAGAAGCGTTGAAGAGGATATCTGCTTTGCAGCAGTTAAACCTGGTCGGTAAACAGTTTTCAGAAGTCTTCCGCCTTTACCTGTGCCCGATACCCACGGGCTAGCGGTAGCACCCTGCGAGGCCGGCTCCAACACCTGATCACCAGTATCTGTAGCCCCAGTACTATGTCAAAGGTTATCTGGCTCTCCTGCTCACAGGTTAACCTACTGCAAACCAGTTTACACATATTGGAAAAATCCGCACAGTTGAATCCCAATGAAATATCGAAGTAAAACAGGATAATGTCCAATACAACTGGTGTCCTTCTCACAAAAACCAAAAACCAAAATCGAAACCAAATATCGAAAAATCACGATACTTACAAAGAACTCCAGTTCTTAAAACATGCACGTTCATATCGGTGGTTTTCTACTTCGGTCGGGGCGGCCACAGCGGCCAGAACAGTAGCGATGCTACCAATGAAGTAAATCAGAGTAGGTAGAAGGTAGTTTTAATAAAACTATACTTTAGTTTCTTCGATGTCTCTGTTCATCGAGAGCACCACGACTTTAAATTGGCTTTAGATTCTTCCCCCTGGAGATATGTAGAAGAAAGTTGTAAGTTGTGCAACACAGCAAGCATGGCTGGACCGCATCCAGACAATTATAGTATCGGCGATGACCTATCTTTCGAAGTCCCACTAAACATATAAAGAGTAACTTGCAAACAGTTTACCACAGTTAAAGTGCAGAATACGGACCATTCCCTCTTAAAACTTCGCTTTATCACATTCTAGTCCTGGACACGTTTCCGTATTGATATGTTTTACATCGGTGCCAATGATCTGCTCAGGCGCTCGCAAAAAATACACATCGCGACAGTCATAAATGCGATTCATGTCTCCAAGATCCAGTCTTTTCAAGGATTTACATTTTTTCTTGATTGTTGTAGTACAGTGAATCCTAAAATGATGCGGTGGTCTGGCTTTACAGCGGAATGTTCCTTAGGAGGGCTCGTATTTTACTAACTGAGCCACATGGTGCATAATTGAGCTCGCGTGCGATACAGTACCTCTGAGGAGCCGTAGAATTTAGATTTATTTTAGTAAATTTGTGGTGGTAATTACTACAGTACTGAGACCTGCCGAGGTGGGCTCCCGGCGTGATACTGAATCTGCGGGTCTAGCTCCACTTCTGGGGAAGTAAACCAATCACCCTTGAGTCCACGTCTATTTCTCCGGTTGGAGACTCTTGTCGAACATCCACATAGTTTCTAAGCCGCCGATCTCCGGGTCGCCTCGTAGCAGCGCGTGTAGGAGCAATGTCCGCTCAGTGAACTTCCCCCTCCGCTTGGTACTTGAGAATCCCCTTTCAGAACTCCTCCGGCTCGCGACAGCGATTACCAAAGACCACCTTTAGAAACTCGCGACTTTGGAGTCAACAAAAAACCCCTAACGGACATTTTGTATTACCGCCTCGAAAGTGTAACTGACGATACCACAAGTGGTCTTCTGACTTAGAAGGGCAGTTTCCTAAAGAAAGCGCCAAACTCATCACAAAACAGTGTTTCTAGATTGCAACGATCGGAAACCATCAGTGGAATTCTTCCTTGAGTTGATTCGGAAGTGGTTGGAAATCACCCCCGATCTCCTCCTATAGGGACCCCTCAGGACCTCCAATGGAATCCCCTCTACAGGACCATCCAACACCCAACTCCGTTGGTGGAAGCAGCACGCGCAGCGCTTCCCGGGAGACGGCCGTCAGACTATAGGTCCCTGAAAATCTCCTAAGGAATCCTGACTCCTCTGTGGAGCATTTTAGGAATCGCTTTAGTTGAATGCATGATCGAGGGCAAGCGGAATGCCCCGCGACAGCCTTGAAGAACGCCAACGTGGAGGTTGAAGAACCGTACACGGCATCGCAGCGGCCATCTCAGAAGCTGTAGGGACCGGAACAACCGAAAGCTACCTCCCTCCCATATTTATACCCGAGTAAACCATGCCTTCCCCGAGAGGTAATACACATCATGCAATTAAAGCTAACAAAAACGATATGCAACTAGGGAAACAACAAGCGCACAAGATACATTCCTATAAATTATCTAATTCAGCTCGGGCTTTTTTTGTCGACTTACGGATTGGCTCTCCCAAGAGCTGGTCGAAAGAATATCTGCAGGTGTTGAAGCACACTTCAAAGCGCGCCGCCACGTATTTGTGGAGGAAATCGCAACGGAGAGTGCTTACCGTGCTGTGGATGCTTTGCTGGATTCTGCCCTCTTGCTAGAGGTGTCCTCAGATGTTATCCGTGCGGAAGTTCGTTACCAAAGCGCGCAGCTGCTCCGCGCAGCAGCCTTTTAAACTCATTTTTCCGTACATGAGAGGTTCTTTCTGTCAACACTTAAGGTGACCCCGGGCAAAGAAGGACGGAATACTGCCACCACTTACGCCAGTAAAGGAAATGATGCTGCCGCAGCGAAACGGGAACACCTCAGGAATCTTGGTATGCATCGTCTTGAGCTGGCGCCTTGCGGCGGAGGACAGGATACCGGTCGCGAAGGAATTCATCCAAGGAGATAAGGACAGGATACTCCTCGGGTGATTCGTGATATCGAGGGTATCGTCAGTAACGCAGACTGCCTCAAGGAAAGACCCCGAAAGAAACGGTGGGAGAAAAGTAGAAAGCAAGACACCGATTTAGAGTGAAGCTCAGACTCTGGATCCGTTTACAGCTCCCGCTCAGAGAACAGTATACCTCCCAAGGCGAAACGCAGAAGGGTCAAGAAGGTCGTCTCACTTAACCACTTCTTCGTCAAATTGGTGGATCATGACACCTGAAGGTTGAATAATAGCTCCACTCTTTACGATGCGTCATTCTCTAAACGACTCATGAGGATCCAGTGCCGGATGGATGTCCAGATGAAGAAGCACTCATTCTCAGGTGAAGGTTCCATCTCGGTGTTTAATTTTCTCACACGCTTCAGGTCAGCGTGAAATACCATTGGTGTGCATGAAGGTACCATCGTCTGGTGCTTTCAGTTCTATCTCACAGTCTAAGCGCACTCGCTGGTGCTGCCGCGCCTCATAGAGAGAAAGCAATGTTATGGATGACCCTGGAAAGGAGATCGTAACGACGTACCCAAAGGTAGTGAATTTACTGCTCAAAACGTACGCAACGGACGAGGTGATAGCCAATGCTGACGCTGAACGCACCTCCTATAGACAGAACACGCGAATGACCGAGACGGATTTCTCGCAAAAGATGTGGAAGGAGGGAGACCCTACGATGTGGGAACGTGTACTCCGAACGGCGGTCAAAGTTCTAGTTCGTGGAGGGACTCTTTCCCTCGATCCGCGTTAGGGGGCGTAATCATTGAAAAAATCACCCAAAGACCACCTATACGGAGCTAGTACGTTTTATGGAATCGTATTGGAATACTCACCGTGCCGCTCTTCACAACCACGCACCCCTTTCTGACAAATCAACGGCCTTAAGAGACCGTCGGGCATCCGCCCTTACGGTGGAACCTAGCACCTCAGAGGAAATCATCGAGCTCACACTCTTGGCAGAGCAAGATTCCCATGCCCTCACATACACCTCATCTCAAGGAGCACCATCTAGGACGAGGAAACCCTCTTCTCCTAATTCCTACGCCCCAGCAGGACCTTCCAGGAGTGTCCGATTCGCGAACCCTCGAGGCTACCCACTGCCTTGCAGGATCTGCTAGTCTGAAGAGCCAGTAAAATGTAATTTGCTCAGCCCGGCAATGAGAGCCGCCATCCTGCATGAACGGGGGTAAAACGTCCGGGACACGCAAGACACACCAACGGAAAGCGGATGTTATCGAACCGCGTATCGCAACATCCGCTCCATTCAAGGGAGATATGGTTAACGCGCTCCACTGCATTTGCAGCCTGTTCCACTGACACTTGAAGCGTCAGCGCTGGGGCCGGTATTCAAACCGGCCGGATCTCCGGGGAACATGGTGCATCTATGTGCACAACCGCAGCAACCGTACCCTTCTGGATCTCAGCTCTCCTCTAGCTAGAAAAACCCTCAAAGTCACGCTTAGAGGCTCCGCGTGGCTTCCTACCCTCCAGCCTCAGCTCCACGGACGTCACGTTCAGGAAAGGGAGAGAAGCGGTCTGCACAGTTGACGCAAAGTCGGCGGGCCCGCAAATCCCTTTGAAGCCCTTTGTTGTCTTTAAGAGATCTGTTTGCCCGCTCCACCGTGATAAATACAAAGTGTTCGCTTCTATAGAATGTTCTCCGCTCGTTTCCATAATGGTGCGCGCAATCCTAGACACCGGAGCGGGCCCCAATCTGATTCACGCCGTCGTGTTTTCGCGGTTTGTTCTTGGCTCCTTGCGGACTGGAAAGCTCCCTACGGTGCGCAATGCGTCGCGTCAAGCATTGAACATTCTCGGAGCATTTTCCTTGTGTCTACGGCTGGGATCTTTACAGGTGAAGGTGTGGTTTCTCGTGGAGACCAAACAGACAGCACAATGCATATTGGGCACTTCCTTTGTGGATTGGTATGTACGTGCAATATATCCACGCCCGCCGAAGGTGACGTTTCACTTCGCCCCCCCAGTAGGTATCGTGCCCATGTCTTTGGGATCGGACGTCAACGTGCGTCACGTGGAAAGTCTTCCAAAGGAGACGCAGTCAAATAAGCTCTGGGTGGGGAGGAGTATCGAAATACCTGCGAGGATTCAGACCGAAGTTTGGGTGCAGACCTCTTCATCCAGCTTTTCATTCCTATATGGGAGTCCACATCTGACGACGAAGCAGCAATCCATGATGGCGACCGGTAGTATGAAAATATTGTTGAACAATCACTTCAGAGTCGTGTTGGCCAATGTGAAGGAGTCGCCCGTACGGCTCCTAGAAAGAACACTCCTCGGATTGACACTACGCACCCCTGCAGGACTGGCTCACCTGTCTCGTGTGGGAGACCTTGCGGAACGCGATGCAATCCACAGCACGGAGACTGAAGCGACATCAACGACCCCAGATGAAGAGAATTCTGCCACCTGGCAGGAGAAGCTCCAAACTGGCAAAGATTTCGAAGAGTATCGCCACAGGATATTAGAGATGCTATCTGCCTTTGAGAACATGTGGTGTGGTCGCCTGGGTCAGCTTAGTCTGACCAAGCACCATATCCAGCTCACACCTATTGGGAAACCAGTCCACCAACTCCCGAGGAGGGGCGGACCCCGTGTGTGCGATTTCAAACGCGATGAGGTTCACCGGGTGCCTGACCAGGGCGTTCTAGAGCCCTCAAATTCTGAATAGGCCTTCCATGTGGTGTTTATGAAGAAGAAAGATGGATCTTTGAGGTTCGGCATTGACTATAGAGGCCTCATTGAGGTGACCGTACGCGACGCATACCCGACTTCCCGTATGGGTGAATGTATTGACTCCTTAAGGAATGCGTCCGTTTCCTCCATGCTGGATGCCAACAGCGGCTACTACCAAATTGAGATGGATGACTCCAATAGGAAGAGACAACGTTCACCTTTCACTGTGGAATTTCAGATTCCTGAGGACTCCATTTCGAATGAATAATGTACGGCTACGTTCCAACGAGAGGTGGACATGTTCCTATCGAAGGTGAAGTGATTGTACGCCATGGTGTATATTGAAGATGTCACTACATATTATTGCATCGTGAGAGAGCAGTGTATGCAGGTGAAGCACGTGTTCCAATTCCTGAGGGATGCTGGACTCACCTTGAAGCTGGAGAAATGTTTCTTTTTCAAGTCCTCGGTGGATCAACTGGGCCATGTTTTGCTCCTGGGTCGCCTTCAGGTTTCCGCAAAAACTCTGAACGCGATCAAGGAAGGTCAGACTCCCAAAAACCAGACGGAGCTTTGATTCTTCCGGGGGATGTGTATTGTATTTCGGAGATTTGTTCCGAACTTATCCGGCATTGCGGCGCCGTTATATCGCCTCATGGAGGAAGAAAAGCCGACGCAATTGGCTATCCTGGCGGATGACGAATTTGAAGCCTTAAAAACGTTGAAGGGGAGAGTAAGAGAGACAAAAATCGTGGTACTCCCGAAGCGGCACGGCCAAAAGGTTTTGGACACAGACACCTGTAAATACCATATCGTACATGGCCTCCTACAGGAACAACCTGAAGGAGGTTTTCAACCTATCGGATTCTGGAGTGGCAGAATTTCACTTACGGAACGTAACTATTCCATCTCGGAGCGCGAATGTCTCGCCATCGTATGGGCGGTGTTGTTTATACGCCCATACCTGGAAGGCGCGCGTTTCACCTTGATGACGGACCGCGCACCATTAAAGTGAATACTGTCTTTGACGGATGCGTTTTGCCACGTGAAAGGTGGAGGCTACGCTTCCTGGAGTTCGAATCGGACATCTTCCAAGGTCCGGTCATAAAAATTCGGGCAGCGGACACGCTTTTGTGAATCTCCACCGAGGGAGAAGACAATACACCTGTGGAGGACACAATTTCGTGTCTGTTCATCCAGCAGGCCAACAAGAAAGAAGGATCCGATGGAGAATGCTTGGAATGCTGTGAACCTGGAGGCAAGAATAGTGGGCTCCCTGAGGTGATGACACGTTTTGAGGAGGAGAAAGAAGTTCTCTCTATCACTATAGCGGAATTCGTGAAGGAGCAAAGTACAGAAGCGTACTGCAAGAAGTGCATCGCCACTGTGGGCGGTCTAACACCGTCATTCGACGCCGACCGGGACGGGGTACTTGTACGCCGAGCTGCCCTGGGTGGAGCTCCTTAAAATGTGCTCCCGACAAGACTACGGGCGAGGGTGCTGTATCTTGCGCACTGCCCTCGCCCCGCAGCTCACCTCGGTGGATCGGGCATGTATTTTACCATGAGAACGGGGTTCTATTGGCCGAACATGGCTAATGATGCCTTCCAGACGGTGGAGAATAGCCATTCGTGCGGCGCCGCTAGGGGTGATATCTGTAGACACCGGACGCTAATCACTCTGTTTCCGCTTTCAGAACCTTAAAAACTCGTGGATATGGAAATTTGCGGCACTCTCCCCGAGACAGAGCAAGGGTACAGATTTATCTTCGTGATCACCGATCGGTTGTCGAAGACCACGCGCGCCATTCCCCTCCGGAGCACCACTGCAGCAGAAATTGCTGACACCTTTCTGGAGCGCTGGGTCTACTCATATGGAGTTCCGTTGTAACTCCATACGGATCACAGGCCCCAGTTTGCGGCGAAGCTATTCAGCGCCATCTCCGGAATGCTGGGGATGAAGCAGTGGTTTACGACTGCCTATCTCCCTCAGAGCAATCGACAAGTGGATAGGTTAAACAAGACCATCGCCTTAAGGCTCAAGCACTACGTCGCGGACCACCGGAAGGATTGGAACGCATATGTGGGTTCACTCACGTATGCATAAAACCTGCAGGTACACCACTCCACGGCGACTACTACTTTCAGTCTCGTGATTTCGCGCGTCCTGCCTAGTGCCTTCATTGCGGCACGCGCTATGGCGCACCAGGCGAATGGGCCACAGGTACCAATCGCAAGGCAAGCAAAACGTTCCATCTTAAGGCGGTATGAGGACGCTTTCTCTCTCGCAAAGGAGAGAGCCAACGTCTTACAGAGGCACTATGAACAGGATTTCGACCGGAAGGTGAAGGAAGGCCCTCATCTGAAGGAAAATGACGAGGTTTTCCACGACAAAGCTGGAAAGACATCCGATGAACCGTCCAATGTCACGCGTAAGTTACCGCCAAACAGTTCATGATCTTACAAAGTCCTGGACACCTATTCGTACACTTTTGCCATTGAGATAAACGGGCTCCGAAACGTCGTCCCCCATGACTGAGTTACGAAAGTCCCGACGCCCAGCCCTTCAGGAATGCCTGCCACCCCACCTCAGAGACCACGCGCAGAACGATCTCATCTGACAACCTCAGGAGTGACGACACCGCTGGAAACTGAAAACCTCATCACGCCTTTCGGTGAACCATTGATGGAAGCTCCATACGCCATTATGACCCCTTATGGTGATGTACTCTATGCGGTAGACCATATCGACTCCCACCAAGTAACCCCCGCAGGGATACTGTACTGCGTCTACTGGTACGGGTAAACCTCAAAGGACGACACGTAAGAACGTCCGGGACCCATCCCAGAGAACTTTCTCAGAAGATAGAACGCAAATCTGGTGCGGAAACGCCTCTCCGCATACGCGCTTCTGTTTAGCAAAGAGGAAGGGAGCCCCCAACCGGAGTGGTATGTGAGAGTGGGTCCCCAACCAAAATTATTTTTGCCTCCGCTATCTATCACCCACCTGGAGTTCTCTTTTTCGCCTCCAAGACGCCGTTGCCCGCTTTTATAACGTTCTCGCTGTGCCCCTTCGTGTCACTGAGCGCGTGGAAACGGCTCCGTTGTACTGCAACTACGGTTCACAGAGCTCCTGCTCCAACTCAAGAATCTTTTATTCCGCCACTACCGGGAACTAACTTCCCTCTCCGGGTTTTATTTCATCTACAGGTCACCAAATCGCGTCCTGCACTCTGCTTCGAGGTAAGCTTTCGCCGTGCGCGCTTGGCTCTCAAAAAACTCCGCCAGGCTTTCCTTGATAACCTACATCGAGATTCGGTCCGGCCGGGCCTCATGGAGTTCTAGGACCCAGGTACGATCCTCGCGCAGTGCCTCTAAGAGAGACGCCGGAGCAAGACGGCCCGTCACCAGGCACGCCTGCACAAACTCTTGGAAGGCTGCACCCAGAGCCCCAGAGGATAGCCCGCCCGCGGGTGCACCATAAGCGGCCACCTCCGTCGAAGGAACAACAACCGCCACTGAAGTAGTCGGTGACGGCGGACCGGCTAGGACAGGGGCCTCCCGAAGGGATTCTGCAGGCACAGTCGAGGAGGTCGCCAGAGCCAAGAATGGAATAGGCCAAGGAGGTGACGGCGGTACTGGAACCGAAACGCTCCTCAGTCGAGGATGAATAACAGGCACAGGGACCATCCGCACTCGGGGTTGCACCACCGGGGCTAAAGCAACAGGGACTGAAGTAATCTCGTCTTCTGCTGTAGGAGACCCGGCGTCGACCACTGCGGGAGGATCCGGCATCGAGGCTGGACGCTGCGTCCAAAACTCAGAAGGCGCAGCCACATCTTGGGACGGAGTTGGTAGCCGACGGGGAGTCCAAGTGGCCAGGCTCTCCACCATCGGGTCTTAGCTAGGGACCAGGAGCCATGGCACCTGAGGACCCCGGGAAGAGACAAGACGGGGAAAGGCCTGAGAGGCTCGCCCGTCTCCATTGGTGCTTCTCACTATAGTGTCATACTCGTCTTCGCCATAATCACACCAAAAAAAGCCCGGCGTATCGTTTCACGCCACCTGCAGGTTTTAGTCCAGCAGCGCCTCCGCCTCTGATTCACTCAATGCGGTGCTCTTGATCAGGTTCTGAATCCCAAAGGAGCGAAGGACCCGGATAATCGACGCCGACAAGGGGAGCAAACGTCCGGCGGTTGGCTGATACGAAGAATCCCAGTAGAGGCGACCGTCATAGCACCGAGTATAGGAAGTGAAGTCTTCGTCCGCTGCTTGGAGATACGCCATTAAGGTGCCGACCACAAACTCAGTCGAGTGAATCAACAAGACAAAATGCCTTAAGGAGTCATGGGGATGCAGAACCTCCGAGGTGTGATACGCAAAGATAATGAGCGTTGCCACATAGAGTTGCGGGGATACCTAATGGTACTTATAGGAGTCATTTACCTTTAGGTGATACTTCGGACGTCGCCCGGAAGGCATGTCGTGTAACTCCGTATTCTGCCAACCGTAGAAGTATCCAAAGGCGGTCCGCACTCGGGTCTCATTCGTGAAGTGCGTCCCCAACCAGTTGCGGTTGAGCCAGTAGAGGCGATCGTAAGGGGGATAGAAGGGCAACACTGCAAGGGCAGAGCGTCCATCGGCGATGCTTCCGGGACGCCGCGCTCGCTGGTGTGAACTTTCCTTGTGGAGGAGTACTTGGATTCGAGCCTGAATCTACCGCTTTTCGGCACATTAGAGGGAAGCAGTGTCGCAGAGCGCCACCGTGGTCGGAGCGATGCCACAGTGCACCGGAATGGGGAGCTGGTGAGCGCGAAAGGCTTCCACCCGTTTAGCTTCTGGTCGTTCCAAGCAATCTCCAATAGGGCGCGGAATCTCATTGCCTGGGGGTACGGTCCAGAATGGTGAATGTAGTCTTGCACGGGGCACGGGAAACTGGCGCGCCTGTCGTGGAAAGGCACAAAGACTGGCGGGGCTCGATGGTCGAAGTGCTCCTCTGGGCGAGATGGTGCACCGATAGAAGTGTGATGAACCTCAGAATCGGACCGAGCCGTAGGCGTCTGGGTTGGCGACGTCATTCCGAAGGTGTACGTTTCTGGAAGTATTGCAACCGAGTGTGTCGTAGCACCTGAGGAGAATGACCTGACCCCACTCTGGGAGCGGCACGCTGATATACGCCCGACCGGGGGGGTTAGCCGCGTTGAGATGCAGTCATGAAAGGCGGGGAGAGGACGGATGACGGGATGCCGCCGAGATATGAAGCACCATGCCAAGCGGAGAGTTCATAGCGGACGGGAGACGACGACAAGGCAGACGGGGAAAATATAAGTGTGTTGTTTCCCTTCAGGATGAAAGAGCGGACGAGACAGCGCGGCGTTGTCAAAAAGGGGTCTTTGAGGGAATCGGGATGCCGCGCGTTCCAGCACGTGCAATTTGCGCCAGGAAAGAGTGATGAGGATAAGTCGAGAAGAGCTGGGGCCCGGAACCACCGCAACCGAGATGCACGAGCCCGCGGTTGGTACGCCGCGCAGGAGTAGGGGAGTAGGGAGGGACGCCTGAAGGAGAAGATCTGTCACATCGCGGAAGGCCGCTCTGACCCCAGCACCGATAAGAGCCGCTTACGGGCCGAGCTATGGAAAGATACACCTCGAGGACGTAATCCAATTCAAGAAAGGGGGTATGTAGTACAGTGGATCCTAAGGTGGTACGGTAGTGTGGCTTTACTACGGAATAATCCTAACGAGGGCCCGTATTTTAGTAACCGAGCCACGTTGTGCTTACTTCGGCCCATATGCGCTATAGTACCCCTGAGAAACGGTAGAATACAGATTTATTTTGGTAAATATGTGCAGATAATTACTACAGTAGTTAGACCTGTCGAGGCGGGCTTCCGGCGGGACACATAATCTGCCGGTCGAGCTCCACCTCTCGGGAAGTATAGCAAGCACCCTTGAGTCTTCGTCTATGTTACTGGTTGAAGACTCCCGTCGAACATCCTAAAGGTTTCTAAGCCACCAATCTCCAGGCCGCCTTGCAGCAGCGCCTGTTGAAGCATTGTCCGCACAGTGAACCTCTGCCTCCGCTTAGTGTTTCCGCATCCCTTTTAAGAATTCCCTGTAAAGATTTAAATTTGTTTTATGCTTTTATTATATGATTCATGAGTAATAGACTTGATATTGTATGGTATGCGTAATTTAGATGCATTCCTTGTGAAATTGCAGTTTGATTCGATGTGTTGTTTGCCCTAAACAGGCTTTACAACCACGTTTGACAATCCATGTCATTATGCTATGTTTGAAGTAATAAGCATTACAGAAACCTGTTGGCACTCTTGCCGTCAATGTAAGCATCCGAATCGTGTCCACGACGGAATGTTCCAGAAGCATCTTGCGAAGGACAACCGTCCCATGAAGGACATTCGTTTCGACTTTGCATAGCTGGCAATAAGATGTTTCAAAGCTAGTGCATCTAAAGGGGTACCGTAGAAATCACTTATTGCGGCCTCGTTTTCGAAGGTCTGATTCTCTATATAAAACATGGTCGACCCGCCGACTTCTCCTCGACTGGTCACCATCGTTCACGTTCTCAACCATTGACCCAACGTTGTACCATTCCCCGAGCTCGCGACAGCAAGAACCGGAGACCACCTTTAGGAATTTGCGCCTTTGCAGTCAACAAAAACTCCTATTGGACGTTGTGTACTACCACCTCTAAAGGAGGACTGACGGTACTACAATAATCTTCTATCTCTAATGCAGACAGAGAAGAAGGAGAGATTTATCCTAGATAGTAATCTTCAAATTTGACAGATACGAATAATGAGCAGAAAAAAGAGTGGTCTCGGAGGTGAACGGCGCAGTGACTCTCACTGTAGAACGTTTTCAAACACTAATAAGGGTAGAGAGGAAAACATAAACAAATGGTCGTGAATTTGTATAATTCAGGAAATTATGAAATAAATCTATTTGATTAATATAAATTGTGTCAAAATGCCGACATGGTTCGCCTCGATAGGATTCTTCACGAGCCTAAAGTCATCGTATCCAATTTCTATGGCAGTTCTTTCTTTGTATTTCTGAAACACATTTCTGATTAAAGCCTTTTTGAATGAGAGAAGACGCGATTCAGACCACTTCCAACATCAACAAGGTAAAGCGAATACCTTGAAAACTAAATTTGAAAACTTATACATCTATTTTCGATGGATTTTAAGGTCCTTTCATGTACTTGAAGCCCCATGTCACAATGTTTTCCAGATTCAAATTCGACGCATAGCCTATTTAGTCTCCTTCCTTTCTCTTTGACGAGGTTTGGATCGAGCTGCAGAGCATAAACCCGGAGTCTGTATACGCGTAAGTATTCTATAAAACTCGGAGAGACAGCAAGCATATTCATGACAAAGGAATCTGGTGAAAAGAGTCTTGATGTATTCAAATAACGAAACCTTGTCGGAGAATATCTAAATATTCCTTTAAAACTATTATTTTGAAACGATTACTGAAAGTTCTCAAAGTTAGAGCCATGGGTTGCGATTGATGGATATAGTACATTCTGTTACAGTGCGTTTCAAAAGTATTGGACAGTGCAAAAGTGCGCCAAAATATGGATTTTGCCTACTGAGGCCACCACCCTTTGTTAAAATCCTCAAAAACGCGTTTCAAAAGTATAAGACATTTCCAACTCGCGCGTGATTATTTCCACATTATGTTGCTTTCTTTCCTCAAAAAGACACAAGATCTTACAAAGTAAAAGCTTAAAACACAATAATGTAAATAGTACCTTAGATCTATGCCATTGTTCTCATTTTTATACCGATTTATTCAATACTTACTGTAATATAAACATAAAATTTTATTGATAGCTTAATAGTGCTCAGCAAAAACAATGAGTATAACGTTTTGCAAAAACATTGTCTTGACAATCTTTTCTGCACTCAAAACCCATGAAAAGAACGAATCGTTTACAAAAAATGAATAGAAAGGTAATGAAAAACGCTTTAAAGTTCTTTCGGTTTATAGAACTGAACAACGTTTCCTTTTGAAAGCTGCAAATCAACAAATAATGGTGATACAGTATGCAATGAGCACTGAAAAAAAAGTCACCTGCAAAAAGAATGCATTTGAAAATGAGTAAAACTTTGATTAAGATGAAAAAAAAAGTTTTACATATTGTTATCATAAGCAACAAACATCAAATAAAATTTGAACATAGATAAGTTTTATTAGAACTCATATTATGCTATGTACTGGATTGTAGATGAAGACAACTACGTATAAGCCTTTTCAGTAAGCATTATAGACTTACGAAGGATTTGAAATGCTTTAACACAACGTTTTATAAAATTTTACATATCTTATCAGAAATGTAAACTGGTTTTTTACCAAGATAGCGCCGTCGTTTAGGAGTCTATAGCAATGAAAAAAGTTCTTCGCTTGCTATAGACTAATGCCACGCAGATACTCACGCGTTAGATTTACATCAACCCTCTTGAAACCGAATAATCTGTACTCGCTAGAATGATTTATGGCCATTATAGGCCATTCTGAACAGGTTTTGATTAAAAGAAAAGTATTGGAAATAGCGCGAAAACTATGAATATTTTAAGTATGGGAAGTTAGAAAAACGCGATGCAAAAGCGTTGAATTAGTATTGTTTGGTACACAAAAGCGAAACTCATCTACTGAAGAAGGCAAAATGAAGGTTGAAAGGGAAATGTCCTATGATTTTGAAACGGTTTTTTAACTTGGAAGTTTTTTGAGAACTAATTTTGGTAGCACTACAGTACTAAAAACGATGATTTGCATCAAAATGCCAGGTGTCCTATACTTTTGAAACAGACTTTATAGATATTTTGGAATAAAGGAATTTTCAATGCTCGAAGGTTGTCTCCAATAATATCACACAGAAGGCCTAGTATCGTGATCATAGATTTTTCTCAAAAAGCGTACATTGAAAAATATCTTCCTGAAATTACATATATCAATCCCCTAATGAGTTTTCTTACGTAAATAGAAAACTAATATCAACAACGTTGGCTTTCATGTGTTTGGAATATGCTTGAAGATATTGATACTTTTTCATAATGTAAATGAACATCGCCTTACTTTTTCCGCTCATGAGAACGATAAAGAGACGTTTAAATGAAATGAAGTAGAAGTACATTTTTAGGCATCTTAAGTGAGGCGTGCACATTCATGTTTCACAACATACAGAGCCACTTGTTGCTTTATTTTCAGAGATAGCTGCGACACGTTCTCTCATGGTTCTTGAAGCGATTGCGGGAAAACATAAAGTAATTTTCTTTCTGTCAATTTAAACACAGCTTCTTTCCTAAAGCTCGCGCTGTGGCGCAGAGCAAGAAAAGGAATAAAGAATGAAAAGTTCAGAAGAAGATGTTTTGCAAGTTCTAAGCTTCTTGAAAATGATCACTGAATGGCTGTGCTTAGTTTGTACGTACCACAGCATGAACGAAACTTTCAGATATTCAATCGCGGGAGGTATGGAATAAAGTCACTGTACCAAACCATATATCATTTCCTAATAAATTTCCTTTCTTTTCAGTACGTTGGTAGCCTTGACTTTGTTTTTTGCTTCTTATTTCCTTCCGCTTCAGGTAAAATGAGAATAACATTCCTGTGAACAACAACAATTGTTTAATTTTTTAAGAAAGCAATTATAAAGAATAATTCCACGCGAAGCCATATGCGAGCACGTAAGTACGTGATGGTCTTTGCCAGATCATTCTCTCCACGCACCCTTATACATCAGTCGTGTACTTCAGGATCTAAGAATTCTGTCTAAAGTCCGAAAGTAGATGATTACTGATTTTAAACAGAAAATATTGACTATGTTAAAAAAACCGTATAGAACTGACTTTGACCTAACCGAAAAATCACTAAATCCCAAAGCCCCACGGACTTTTTTATCCAGCAACCCAAGACATTCTGCCAGAGTCTAAGTCCAGTGACCTTTTCAAAAAAATTCCAATATCTCAGAGATGTGCACTCCAATCAAAACTCACACATATTTTTTTAAAAAAAAATGATTTTGGACATTCAAACATAAAAACATTCAAACAAGCAGCTACTTGGTAAATATTACGCACAACCATTTGGATTGCTAGTGTCATTAAGCTTTGACACATATGTTGTAGTCACGGCGTGGCTGACGTTCGTATGTTTGCGCTTCGGACTTTCTATACACTTCTACCCTTCGAGTAAAAATTCAATCGAACACGAATGGGCTCTTCTTGACCCTACAACCACCAGAAATGAATGTTGCTTCAGCTCCATTTTGCATTTCAAGTACTTGCACGCACTAGATTTCTTTTCGTTGCGCAGAAAACCCAAACCCCGCGGTAATGCAAAACGATCAGGGTGGCTTTCGAGTGTTTTCGTTTTTCAGAACGACCCTTGCAATTGCAAGATTAGAAACGCACAAAGTCGGCGTTTGATTTTGTGATTTCAAAAATCGTTCACTTGCAAATGGCTGAAACCTTTAGAGAAGGTCACGCGGTCACCCTAAATCAGAAACGAAAACAACATTTTGATCAATGCAAATATTTGATCCACATTTGTTTTCTCGTTTTTTTTGGGGGGGGGGGGGGGGGTTTAAGAGGCATACACCGTATTCAACCGAAAATTCACGAAACAACTATTTTGTGAGCACCTAAGTGTCGAAAGTATACTATTCAAATTTACCAAAAGGGCGGATTTGTTAGTTGATTTTACACATTTTTAGTACATACACACCACTGAAAATAAAAAAAGGCAATCTGAAAAAGCAGTAATCGCGTCACATTGAACTTGTTTGGAAATCATAGCGCCTAACATTTTGTGGATTAATGCACCCAGAGGGCGCCCAGAGTACGTCTCCCGAAAACACATAAACATTTGAGAAAAGGGTTTTCACATGTTTCTAACATTTTTAAATATTCCAAATAAAATAGGAAATGCTCCTCACGGCCTTTCTTTGGCAAAACGATAACGTGCGTACCTGGCAAAACAATATCGTGCTTACCGATATCTGTCTAATTTACTTCATATGGGTATTAATGCTTAATATTGTACAAATTCTAAATTCCTAGTGCATTGTATTGGCTATGAACTCTGCAAAAAAAAGAAAAAAATGCTGTTAATGACAGTTGTTCCACCAAATTGAGAGCTCCGAGTAAATGTCGCTGACATCTGCCTCACTTGATTCCGAAAATGACTGAACGGCCAGTAGGGCATCCTTTAAGTAAACCTTCAAATGTTCTCTACAGCACTCGCAAACAGTGCTTGGTGCCCATGAAAAACTTATTCTCTCTACACTTGGTGCGTTTTCGATCAAGCACTGGAAAAAATAAGGTATTCCTGCCAAGAATTTTACATCTTCCTCCATCGAAACCTTGCATTGTTCTGAAGATATTGCCGATTCTTGTCTAAATAGATGTATTCTCCTGATTCTATGCATTTGAGAGGCTACTTCCAAAAACGTCTGGTTGATTTCTTCCGTCATTTCATTTTCGTTAAAGTGTTTCACAAGAGATGAGGAGCATTCCAAATTGATAATCGGCCCACATCTTTCCAAAATGCGCGATAAGAATCCGAATACAACGCCTGCGCTTTCGGTAATGGTTGGGCTTCGTCTGCAATCGATGGTTTCCAACGACCTTCTTCCCAAGTCTAGCAATGTGTGCACAGAATCCCTCCTGAATGGATCGAAAATATAATTGGTCATGCAAGTTTCAAGTCCAAAATGCAAAATCTTCAGGCCACTCAGTGAAGATGGGAAGGTCATTAGTAGCATGTTTGAATTTATGCTGAAATCAACTTCTGTGAATACTGGTCCATTGTGTACAGCATTTCTTGGCATAATCAACACGGTCTTTGTAGATTCTTTTCTTAGAATAAGATCAGCATATCCTGAAAATTTTTCACATAGAGCACCGAAATTTCCAGCATCTAGGTCTGAAAGCACTGTGGCCTTGAAGCTTTTCAAATTGGGCATAATTGTTTTTCCATGGTTATACATATGCAACATTATGGAGTTTTCTGCTGCAAAGCAAACAAAACTATCATCTTTAGTTTCTTGCTCTCCAGACAGCCGTGCAGATCCGTATCCAAGTATTCCAAGATGTTTGATATGATGTCCTTTCCTGTCGAGATAGTCAGTAAAACGTTGTACAGAATATGGATCCAGTCTGCCTATACTTAGCTCCTCCAAATTTGAAGGACTGTTCATCAGAGCATCTATCGAAATCTTGCTAGCGGTTGACAAAAAGATGGATCTTAAATTAGGAAGTTGCTTTAAAACGCTCTTCATCATCAATTCCTCTTCGACTGAGTTTTGATATACATAGAGCTTTTGCAACTCGGAGCATGCCACAACCTCTTCAAGAATTGCGCAACTGCCTTCGGAGTGGGCAACTACCGGTATTTTCAAGGTTTTTAGATTTCTTTTGTGAGTCCCTGCGGCTGCTCTACACAAATATGCAGCGACTTGGGCATGATCTTCAAAAAGCTCCATTCGATGTTTATCTGCATAAATTTCTCTTGAATATCTTTCCTCGGGACGAATTACATTATTTGCCACAAAATCCAGGCTGTGAACTCTGTTTTCAATGAATCGCATAAAGACTCTGTGAAATACATCAGGAGAGAAAACTAGGGTCCCCTTGGCACACACTTCTTCTATGGACGCAAAATTCTGTGTCTGGATAGAACTTTGGATAGGATTCCAGTGCTCTAATATTTCGTAAACGAGATCATCTGGAAGGTTTCTGTGCGTCATGATTCTCTATTTTTATCTAAATGTATAATCAATGCCAACTTCAAATTTAAATGGCTTGAGAAAGAATACAGGAGATCAGCACTTAATGTACAATCGTTTCAAAAGATAATGTGTTACGTTTCTTCATCTTATTTATATCCTAGGAACCCACGGAACAAGTTGTTGATCTCAGCATAGCAATGAAAACATAGAAATGTTATGATTGGCTATGAGATATATTTGGCTCACTTCCCGTTTTAGCATGGTCCTCGTTTCCGGTGAAGAAAAACTATTCGGAAGAATCTCCTTAAATATGAGAAAGTAGTTATCTATTTTAGCATATAAAACGCCAAACTCTGAAATGGGAATCCTTCTCAAAATAGCACCGCTTTCTGAGTCTCGTTCAAGTTTGAAACAATCATGAGTATTACTGTGTCTTTTTAATTGAAATCTCCATTGTTTGTAATGCAGCAAAAAAGCTTTTTTAAGCCGGAAGAGGAACTAATGAATTTCTATGAATATTTTTCTTTTCATTATGTTTGTCGAATTTCTTCAATTCATTTTGCAATTTTAAAAAAATATGTATCAAGAACTTCCTCACGATACTGAAGAGTAGACGACCACACAGAGCCACAAAATATTTTTGCATGCAAACGAATCTCGAACTGGTGCACAATGCTGCAACTGTATACTGTGGTTCAGCCATCAACAAATTTCAAGTAAAAAGGATTGCACTACAATAAAATATACACGATAAAACCAATCAAACCAGCAGTAGAGTCTATAGAAAATTAAAAAACCCTTATTTCTTTTTTAGCTCTCGAACAAGAGCCAGTTTTATAAAGCTTTGAAGAAAGATGTAAAAATTCATAGGTTTTTCTGGTCTATTTTGATTATGCAGAAAATCTCTTTGGAAGTATTCCTTGGGACAAAACTATTTCTGGGAAATCAAAACTTACGTTTGCTTATCGTCGACAAGAGCATAACACGTGAAAAAGATGGGAGAGAACGATAGAACGGTGGCAGGTAGTTTTCTTTTCGCACACAGGAGCCACTTATTGAAGAAGAAAGGAGGAGCTCCTTTAACAAAGTATAATTCTACAAGGATCTGGAAGCTTCTAAAAGGTCCTATAAAAGAACATGGTTTCCATTTTTATTGGTTATGATATATAATATATACAACTATAGTGTATAGTAGAAATGATATAGAATACTGTACAAAGAATACTATACAAACACGATTCTAGCACTAAGTTTGACGAAAGATAAAAGTCAAGCAGAATGTACAAGATAAAAAACATGTGCTTATTGACGTTTATCAAAGCATTGTCCTGCACTTTCTACATTATTGCTATGATGGATTCAGCAGCAATGAGAAACACAATCGGCATTCCATCAATCGAATTTTTTTTCTCTGTGAGGATAGCTCCTCATCAACTGGGCGAGGTTTGTTTATAAGCGCCCGTAGCCAGCGCATTTTCTTGTTGTTTTAGCTAGATTCAAAGCTATGAAAGTTAGATTTACCAACGCAGTTTGAAGTGCAGAGTTCAAGAGAGTTGTCTATCTATTTAGCACCAGTACTCTAAGATCTTGGATGTCTTAACATGAATGAACACACCAATTTGGAAAACTGTTGTAAAAATCAAAAAAGGATCTTCTGTTGTTCGTATTTAGGTTTTCTACGTTGAATCCCGTGTGTTTGATAGTTTTCAAAGTCATTTTTTGTTCAAGAGTGTCAGAATAGTTTGTAATGCTCTCATTAATAATGAGTTGTGTAACACAAACAGAGGTATTGCACCAGACAAAACCATAAAGGCAGTCTGGTAGCCACACTGCCCTCAAAAAATGCCTTGAAGACATTCTTCATGCTACGCTGTCTTAGAGCATTGTATAGAATAAGGTATTATTAGTTAAATCCAAACTAGCAATCGCAGCGCACTATGTACTATTAATGACGTACGGTTTGCAGTTCCGCTGTGAGAATCTACTAGACACGTTTTTGTGTCGCATATTCCGCTCCGCGGTGTTTATGTTCGAGTGATTGATCTCCATGAAAAACATGAGGGCAATCATAAACATAAGAGTTTAAGTTCAAGAGTGAGGGAGTAAGCATTCGGTGTATACTCCGCACCATACGGTGTCAGATGGGTCAGGAAATGAAAAAGCAAACGTGTTGTTTTGTAAGTCAGTAACGGGCATTCTCATGATACACAGATTACATCGGAAAGCTAGAATGTGAATGCACAACATCAAATTCTGACATCTCGATTTCATTGTATTTACCATACCACAAATGAAAACCCGAGAGCCACTTTGAATACCAAAATTGCTGTTGCCAGTTGGTTTTTGCTGTCATACGATTCTCACAACTCTCAGTCTATCGATTATTCTCGCTATATACAGACTGTAGATGTCGGGACTGTGTGTCTTTCTAATCGCACATGCCCAAAATAAATGGAGAGATTCATCAGCTAAAATGAGTTGAATTCAACGAGTGTTTCCCTATAATATGGAACCGCTTCATAAAATCTACAGATCCATCCCGCATCGGGCAAATGTGCACTTTCTGATTCAGAGCGCAGTACAGCTCAAGAGTATATCTATACGAGTGGAATGTATCAAAAACTAAACTAATGGAACGCAGACAAAAGAATAAGCGACAGCGAAAATGCATATCACCCTAAAAGATCATGGTATAGTGAAGACGCAAGGACAGCGACATCCATGCGATTTCAATCTAGGATTGCGAATGATAGTCGCTTTCCATGGCTTGCACCTCGAAGCGATGCATTCTGCGACTATCTACTGTCAATTCAAATGTAACACTCTAATGTTTCCCAGCCATCTCCATTCAGTGAACAATGAATACTTTTGCAAGTCTAAAAATTCAACTGCATTCCCCAAAGCTTTAATTTTTAAGTTGGAAGTACATATTGCTACGCTACACTGCGCCAAATTCATTCTCTCCCGCTGCAATGTTCTAATTACATGAAAATTGGTACACCAACGCTCGAATGCAGCATAAACTTGATTGTGACCCTCAATGAGTTTTTATTCTTTGAATCTATAGATCTCTAATTTGATCTCAGTTGTTCAGAATTATAGCATTAAGCATCATAATTCAAAGAATTCAATTTGTACTATTCATGTTTATGATTCATATGAAGACTTTTGAATTTACTGCGATGACAACAACTTAAATAGTTGCTCAATGTGTTTTCATGCTGCAAATACCTTCGTTCGACTGCTTAGCGTGCCTCAACCGCCATTCAGTTTCGATCCAGCACTCAGCCAGACCAACGTCTTTCAACCCTCAATCTCTTTCTCACTCAACATGTCCAACTTTTTTTGCTTTAAAAAAGCAGCTGATGCGAAGACGAAGAAGCTCCAATTTCTTCGCCGTTCTCTTCGGCGGATTCGACGCCAGTTTCGATTCTTTAAAAGCCATGAAAAATGTAGTCAAGAATCGGTGCATGCGCGTGTAGAAGATTTATCAGATTTGGAAGTTCCAGATGTTCCGGAGATCTCACGGGACCTGATAAAGCGTGCCAACAGTTTTGAAACGATTTCGATCGGTAGTTCTCCTTCTGATGATAGATCAAAAGATGAAAATAATGATTGTCCATATTTTTGGGAGCCTGACTACATTCCAGACTATTCAACGTTGTTGTAATTGTTGCATATGTCTTTTTATCGATAGTTTTTTTTGTGATTGCTTGTACGTTGTTCTTCATTGAGCTCGTTTGTAGAATTGTTTGAGGTTTCCAGTAATTTTAGTCAAAACGTACTACTTTAATGTGCAATTGCATTGCTGGAAATACGTTTCGTTCTGTAGTATCTCTCAGCTCAATATCTTTTGCTTTCGTTATTGTCAGCAGAAACCCCACGAAAGCAAGGGACGCTGGCAGAGGGCATTATGGAACAGCACAGAATATTAATGGATTGCTTGCGACAAAGTAATTGAAAACATGCTGACAATTTAAAGCCCCATTGCTTTTCGTTTTTGTGTAATCCGTCATCAAAGATTAAATGACACGGCGTCACACCCGCATTTCTCAGTGCGTTTTGATAGTTCATGTTTGCTTGGCTCACTTCCAAATGGTAGTTGTGACATTTTGCAATTTTAAATCCTTTCTTGAACGGAAGCTACGGCTGCTGCATATCTAAAAAAGTGAAACAAAGTCGCGTGTAACACAAGATAAGTCCGGCCAGACTTTCCATGAGGTCGGCGGATCTAGTGGTTCTTAATAGTTTATTTATCTACCAGGTGTTAGTGAAGTAAGGGAGTTTTCAGAAACGCAGGAGAAGAATAATTATGAACTGGATTATACTGAGTGGGAGGCACATAGAGCCTCAAGGTCGTGAGCATGCATAAAGGATTTCATTCATAAAGCATCTCCCGTCTGTGAAGCGAATGATTGAGTTTATATCACATAATTAAATATATGCAGCCAAAAAAAAAGGAAGATTGCCGAACTTCATCAAATTTCGGGTATACACGCTTTTCAGCATACAGTAAGACATTTCGTGCCTTACGTTTACAAGGTTGCATCTCCGCAGAGAGATTTTGTTTTCTCCAGTTCCTTCTGAATCCTCATCTTTTTTACTTTTCGTATCGTCAGATCCGACGAACACAGATCAAATAAATATGCCTTCAGAAATAAGTGTGTTAAGGTATAGTTTGTGGTGATGGAGACGCAAACAGAGGTTGCCCGTTTGGGAAACAACTATGGTCTGTCCACTTTAATTGAGTTTCCATCACCACATAGTTATTTGTACGACACTGCCGAGCTTCAAAGATAAACTAAATCTCTCCGTAAAATAATTCGAATACTTGCAGAACCATTATAATTAATTAAGAGCAAACCACAGAAGAATCTAATACACTAAACAGAATTCCAAAACACACGTAAATACGTGATTAACATGCAGAAATTTTCAAAGTGCCAGCTTTTCATCATTTCTGCCTATCCTTTTCAGTCTTCGTTTGAAAAAGGTGAGATTTGTTTCCTTGTAAGTTTTTCTCTGCATTTTGGATTTCGACTTCTTTCTTTCATTTTATGAACACAAACTACCGTCTTAAGTGTTTTTATTCATAAGTGTAGCAGAATGACAGATGCTGTAATATTATTTGCCCTTCTTTGTTGAAAATGAACTTGTTGGTAGCAAACAATTTCATAGTAGATATAATAAATGTAAGGCGATCTGAAGCAAGAGCGTTAATAGTCATGGACGCGTTCTATTTTGTCGTAATTAACAGACATAATGCGTTCAGCGATCAGTTCCACTATTCACGTCTACAATAAAAGCTGCTCATGCATTTTTCATTATCAACAGAAAAACATCAGCACTTTGCCACACTTGTATTTTTTAGAATGTATCTGAAGCCTGTGTTGTTGTATGAAGTACTTTGAAATATAGAATGCAAAACGTCAATCATATTTATTTTGTTTTTATATGATGGTTTATCAAAACTAATTTCTAAAATATATCGAATTTATGGTATTTGTTTTTGTTGATTATCTAGGCTCATAAAAGATAAAACTTTCTGTTCTAGCTAGTGAAACATACAAAGAACCATCTTTTGCTTATTAAAAACCAAGTCTTGCATCTTTCCTGATTTTTGCTAATTTAGATAATGCTCAGAACGAGCATTGGCCCAGTTGATAAGTTCTATAAGCGGTTGAACTAGATAGCTCAATCAGGGCTCGATCTACAAGAAAATGTCAAATTGATACTTGTTTTCAGAGAGGCAGAAATGCCACTGCTACTTGTGCAGAATGACCAATGTGTTGACGTCGGCTGAATTCCGGTTTCAAATACAGCGCTCAAGAGACACTGACGATACATGAAATGCTGAGTACCCTACACCTGAACAGAAAAAGTTGTTTGTTCCTAGTACTTAGCTATAGTGTGGCTTAATCTAATTCAAAGAGACTTATAGAGCTCGAGCACCATGCAAAGTATGACATAGATCGTAGATGCCTTTTCTATCTGTTCACCAAGGCATAAAACTAATGGTGCGTACTTGCGGCACGCTGACTTCTGTGAAATACCGGCAATAAGAGAAAAACGTTGATATTAAGGTTTCTTACTTCTGGTACGTGTTGGCTCCGGGAGCCACGGCATGCATTTGATTCGATTTGTAATTCATGGACGTTTCATTCACTGTACTAAAGATCGTCCGTCTAGGGGACGCCATGACCGGAGCCATTGTAAGCCCCAACGGATTTGATATTATTTATTGAGCTATTGGCTTACATTTCACCGCGGCTGGCACGACTGCGTTGGCACTCCGCCGGCATAGAACGCGTGCCGGGAGCGTGATACTCTTTTGACCCGCCATGGGAGCTCTTTCCCAAAAATGGGTCGACCACAGTAGATTCTGGAATGGTTATACTGTAGAGCAGTGCCTGATCCCACTGCGGCGTAGTCCCAGTATTCAGGCGACACCTCGCAGTTGATGCCTTTCGCGCATAAAATTCAACCAAGTCGGGCTCCAAGTCTTGTCGCCTTGAGAAGCGCTATCCTACCTGCGGAGATGCACCGAGTTGCAGGGAATTCTAACACGTCTCGCGTCACAGAAGAGAATCTCCTATCTACTGGTTTGGATCTTTCGTTTTACAATATTTTGTTTTATTGTTGCAACTGTACTGCGCTTTGTCTTGGCATTTTTTTCGCCATTGCGCCCTTTTTTTCTCTTATTCATCGCGTCGCGACCCCCGGTGTTCTGAGTACTACTTTTCTTTCATTTCCTCTTTTTCAAGGTCTTCCCTACTCGGATCTTTCAATTTCCACTTCGATTCACCGTCACCCTCCTGGGTACATCCTATCGCAAGTGCCCGTTTTTGCCTTCTTAGTCGGTGTCATAAGAGTTCCTCCATTGAGACCCCCTCTCGAAAGGAGCGAGGTCACGAACGCTTTCAAAGAAACGATGCCCCGGGTTTTGTAGTGTATGTGGTCTCCCGACTAATAAGCAAAGTTCTATATGGATCTTAGCTGTCTCGATTCTTGTTTCTACTTGGAAGTTCTTCCTCCTCTTTGATTGTTCATTTCCCCTGGCTCCATATTGATCAAGATACGAAAAGCCGTGCCCGACTATTTGCCAAATCCCCTATACAACAACCGGATCCTTGATTAAGAAGGACGCTATTCGTGCAACCACGCCACGCGCGCCGCGCCCGCGGAGACCTGTTCCGGAAAACTTCGAAAACTCGGAAATTGATCCTAATGGCCAGAGACCCCCATGTGCGGCTTCCGGCCTGCAAGCCGTCTCCCAGGTAGAACAAAACACGGTAGTTCTGTTTGAAGGTAGCACCGCTAAACGCTCTGATCCAGCTTGATACCGTATCTTGAAGTTCCAATTAAACATGAAGCACGCTGCACAAGTCTTCATCTTAGAGCTGGTAACCGACAGATTTTTCAGCCTGAGTGATAACCAAATCAAAGTTGAACGAGCGAAACCGGCGGCCCCACTCCAAGAGTGATGGAGCACAGGGTTTTGTGACGGTACTTTTTTCATCCGGGACTTTCATCGTGAGTATGGAAATGTTGGCTCCCTCAGTGCCCTCTAGTTGACTATTCTCCAGCGGAACTTCTTCATAAGCCAGCTACAAGTCACTGGCATATACATAGCGAAGCTTGTATCGGTTGAAAACTAATTGTAAGACCTGTCGCAAAGCCATTGCGTGAGCATCCGTTGTTGATGACACCTCCGAAAGATGGCAATACACGAATTTTGCTTCTCCTGGATGACTGCGATCCGAAGAATGGTCGCACGTAGACGAATTTCCTGCAGGGGTTCTTTTTGCGGAAACAATGCCCCAGGTAACCTGGTCATTTATGTTCATCAGGCGCTGGACTTCTTCTTCATTGGCCCCAGACACGAGTGGAGTGTATCGATCGAGATACTGGATGTCACGGTGCAACTTTAGGTGAAGGTAACATATACAAATCTTATCTTATGCCTTTCAAACGGGGAAATGCTGAAACCCGAGAGGCCTACTCCGCGATGACGAGAGTACAATACCTCGAGTTGAAACACCTCTGGAGAACGCCAACGTAGAGGGTGAAGAACCGCACACGGCATCGCAGCCACCACCTCAGGAGCTACAGAGACGAGAACACCCGGAGGCTGAGTCCTCCCTGGAGACACTGGCCCCGTGTCTTACTGGTTGGCTCTCCCATGAGCTGGTTGGAAGAACTTCATCAGGTGTTGAGGCGCATTTTGGAGAGCACTGCCACGACCTTGTGGAGGAAATCGCTACGAGGAGTGCTCACCTGGCTGTGGTTTCCCTGCTGGATTCGAACTCTTTCCTAGAGGTGATCTCAGAGGAAAGCCGTGCGGAGGTTTGTTCCCAATCCGCGCAGCTGTTCCGTGCAGTGGCGTGTAAAAGTCGTTCTTCCATACAGGAGAGGGTTCCTCTATCAACACCTAAAGTGACCCCGGGCAGAGAAGGACAGGATACTGCCGCCACCTACGCCAAAGGAGAAAAGGATACTGCCGTAGGGAAACGGGAACACCTCATGAATATTGCTATGAATCGTCTGGACATGTCGCCCCATGGAGGAGCACAGGATACCTATCGCGAAGTACTTTACACAAGGAGAGCAGGACAGGATACTTCTCGGGTGAATCGCGATAGCGGGGGTATCGTCAGATACCCAGACAACCTACAGGAAAGATACCAAAAGAAACGGAGAGAGAAAAGTAGAAAGCAAGACAACTACTCGGAGAGAAGCTCAGCTTCTGAATCCGTGAACAGATCCAGCTCGGAGGACAGTATGCCTCCTAAAGAAAACAACAGAAGGGTCAGGAAGGTCATCTCGCTTAACGACGTCTTCACCAAAGTGGTAAATTATGATAGCTGCCGGTTGAATGATAGCTTCACTATTCACGTTGCGTCAGTTACTAAACGACGCATGGGGATCCAGCGTCCAAGGGATATTCAGATGATAAAGCATTCCTTCTCAGGTAAAGACCGCATTTCGGTGATGAAAGTTTTAAAAAGGATTCCGTTCGGCGTTTAATACCAGTGGAGTCCATGAATGGGCCACTTTCTGGTGCTTTCAGTTCTACCTCACTGGTCAAGCGCACTCGCTGGTGAAGCTACGCCTGACGGTGGAGAGCAACATTGTGGATGATACTAGAACGGAGATCTTGACGACGTACCCCAAGGTGGTGAATTTCCTCCTTATGATGTAGGCAATGGATGAAATGATAGCCGATGCTGACGCTGAAGTGACCTCCTATAGGCCAAAAATGGAATTGATCGAAACGTAGATCTCATAGAAACTGTAGACTAAAGCCTTACGGTGGCGGAGCGTGTACTCCAACCGGCGGCTGTAGTCGTTGTTTGTCGAGGGAGGCCTTCCCTCGACCCGCACCAGGGTGCTCAATTACTTTACGACGCACCCAAAGACCACCTTTAGGGTGCTAGCACGTTCTACGTAATCTTATGGGGATACCCACCGTGCTACGCGCCGTAGCCAACTTCCACATTCAGAAAAACCAATGGCCTTAATGAACCGTCGGGCATCTGCCCTGAAAATGGACTCCAGCATCTCAGCGGAGGTCTGCGAGCTCACGATAGAGGGAGAGCAAGACGCCTTTGCTCTCACGTACGCCTGATTTCAGGTAGCAACGTCTATGACGAAGACAAACTCGTTTCTTACCTCGCACTCCTCGGCAGGATCGTACAGCAGTGTCCGATCCGCAAACCCTTGGGGCTACCTACCGCCTTGCAGCATTTGCTTGTCTTGAAGTCCAGTACATTGTACTACTATCACTTTGGTAATTAGAGCTGTAGTCCTACAGAAACTGAAGAAGAACTTCCAGGACCTTAACGACAGACCAATGGAGATTACAAGTTATTATACCGCGTATCACGATATCCGCTTCCCTTAAGGAAACTACTGCAACCGCGTTCCAGTTAGAGTGCAGCCTGTCCCACTCGCATTTGAGCCACCAGTGCACGGGCCAGTACCCAATCCGGTTGCACATCAGGAGAGTACATCGCATCCCGATGCGCACACACAACAGCCGCTCCCCACTAGATCTCCAATCCCATCCCACCAGAAAAACCCTCAAGGTCACGTGTAGAGGCTCCACATGGCTCCTTGTCGTCGAGCCTCGGCCTTTCGGACGTTACCTATAAGAAAGCGGAAAAAGCCAGCTGCACAGTCAACGCAGAATCGGCGGGCCCCTCAGTCTGTTTGGACACATTTGACACCTTTCAGGCATCTTTTTGCACACTCGCCCGTGATAATTACAAGGTGTTTACCTCTATCAATTAATCCCCACTCAAATTCGTGACGATGCGCGTTATGCTCGACACCAAAGCTGACCCCAACCTGGTGCACGCGGGCGTGCTCCCGCGGTCTCCTTTCGGCTTCTTCAGGACCGACAAGCTTCTTATGCTGCGAGACGCCTCGCGTCGAGCATTGAACATCCTCGGAAAACTGCTTTTATATCCCCAACTGGGCTCCCTACAGGTGAGGATGTGGTTTCTAATGGAGACCAACTTGGCAGCCCATCGCATATTGGAGACTTTCTTTGTGGATCCGTGTGTATATGCAATACACCCACGCCTGCGGAAGGTGACGTTTCATGACGTCGCCCCTGTACGTATCGTTTCCGCATCTCCAGGACCGTAAGCCAATGCATGTCACGTAGGTAATTTTCCAAAGGAGATGCAGTCGAATAAGTTCCGGATGGTGAAGAGTGTCGAAATACCTGCGAGGAGTCAGACCAAAGTTCGAGTGCAGACCTCTGCATCCGGCCTTTCATTCCTACAATGGATTCCACATCTGACAACGAAGCAGCACTCTATGATGGCGAACGGCATTACGAAAATAGTGTTGAACAATCCCTTCAGAGTCATGCTTTCCAACCTGAAGGAGTCGCCCTTACGGCTCCAGAAAGGAATTGTTGTCAGATTGGCACATCCAGCCCCTGCAAGACTGGCTCATCTTCTTGGTACGAATGGCCGAGGTGAACACGATTTTATCGCCATTATAGAACCTGAAGCGGGAATGGGCGACTCCAGAGGGAGGGAAGCCTGCCACCCGACAGGAGAAGCTCCAAATTGGCGAAGATTTCGAAGAGTATCGCCATACGATAGTGTAGATGCTGTCTGCCTTTGCGGACATGTATTTTGGTCACCTAGGTCAGGTTGGCCTGGCCAAGCACCAGATCCAGCTCACACTGGATTCGAAATCGGTACACCAACTCCCGAGGACGGTCGGGCGTCATGCGCGTGACTTCGAATGCGATGAGATCCAGTAGATGCGGGATAGGGACGTGATCTAGCCCTTCAATTCCGAACAGGCCACCCTAGTGGTGTTCATGCGGAATAAAGATAGCTATTTAAGAATATGAATTGTGTACAGATGCCGCAAAGGTGTGACGGTACGCGATTTGTACCTGATACCACGCATGGATGAATGTATTGAGTTTTTAGATGATGCGTACGTTTTTCCCGCGCTGGGTGCCACCAGCAGCTACTGGCAGATTGAGATGGATGACTCTGATGAGAATGAATACACATTTACCTCTCACTGTGGAATTTTCAGATTCCTAAGGATTCCATTTGGATAAAAAGAATGCACCCGCTACGTTCTCACCGGCGGTGGACATAGTCCTGTCGAAGTTGAAGTAGCAGTACGCCCCGGTGTACATTCAAAATGTCATTATGTACTCCAGTTGTGAGCAGGAGCACTTTGTGCATGTGAGGCACGTGATCCAACTCCTGAAGGATGCTTGACTCACCTTTCAGCTGGAGAAGTGTTTCTTATTCAAGTCCTCGATGGATTACTTCGAGACCGTTGTGCTTCCGGGCCGCCTTTAGGCTTCCACAACAACTCAGGACGCCAACAAAGACGCTCACCGCCCCACAAACCAGACGGGGCTACACACCTTCCTAGGGTTTGTTTATGTCTTTTGGAGATTTTTCATGAATTTCTTCCGCATTGTGGGGCCGTTAAATGGCCTTTTTGCAGAAACAAAAGCCGACACAATGGGCTCCTTTGACGGAAAAAGCGTTTACAGCCTTTCACACCTTAAAGGGGAGACTAAAAGAGCCAACGATTTTGGTACTCCCGAAGCGTAATGGCCTGGTTGTGCTGGATATAGACGCTTGTAAGTATCAGATCGCATTTGCCGTCCTATAGGATCAACCTAAAGGTTGACGTAAACCTAGAGGATAATGTAGTAGCAGACTTTCACCTCCAAAACGGAATTATCCCCCAACGGGGAGCTAATGTCTCTCCATTATATGGGCATTGTTTCTTCTACGCCCGTACCCGGAAGGCACACCTTTCACTTTGAGGATGGACCACGCACTATTGAAGCCAATACTGTCCTTGACTGATGCTTCTAGTCGCCAGGAGAGATGGAGGCTAAGTGTCGTGGATTTCAAATTCGATATCATCCACCGTTCTGGCATAAAGCATCAGACAGCGGACATACTGTCGCAAATTTCTACATATATGTCTCCTTCAATGATGACGAGGCTCGGGGTCTACGTGCGCAACCGATTACATCGATCGCGAACCGTGAGAGTGGAATAGGGTGAGCGCACGCGTTTGCAAAAGAACGGACACACATCGTTTCGTCTGCTACGTTGCAGCGTTGGTAAGGTGAAGCGCAAACGTTTTCTTTTATAGGGTGTAACGACGCATTCAGTTCTTTAGAAACAAGCAAAATACAGGCTTAATTGGATAGGCCCACCGGCATCTGGGGGACGGGATTAGTGGAGTAGGAAAACAAATTGCAAGGTTCCGGCAGCTGCCTCGATGCAATCCGTACGTTCTGGATAATTCTCATAGCGCAGGGCCAAACGCCGGCGCAAATCTAGTCGCGAAACCGTTAGCACTCATTGCGTATGTTATAGCAGAGTCCCATAATGGCACAACCAAAACTTGAAGTCATCAGTTCGTATACAACTTGCTCTAGTGCATTGAAGCTTCGTGCTGGTGTTGACGTCCGACAAAAGTTCTCGTATACGGTCAAGGACATCTTTTTACAGAGAATCGTATGATACCCAGTTAGCTTCATACGACTCAAAACCGCTCAACTTGAATTATATTTCCATGTCGGCCCGACAACGGTGAATGTAAAGAAATTCAGTAGCAAGCTAAAGTTTGCCCGAAGGCTATGCAAGATGGTTGAGAATTTCATCTATAATATTAAATTTTTGGCTGGGAGAAAACTGGACTATTTCTTCGAAAACCTTCTCTCGTTTGCCATCAAGGAGACTTTTGAGCAAAAATATGTATTCTCTTATGCTTTCAATAACTTTAAATGGGTCATAACATTTCAAAGAAGGTTTGTGCGTGCGCTTCCGTTACAGAATGCTGCGCAGAAAATAGTAATCCTCCATAAATTTAATGGTGCGTACGTGCGTCTTCCGGTTGTACGAATCTATCGCAGCTTGGCGGTTTTTGGTTTTAACATTCCGCTACGTCTTTTCCCATAGCTTCCCGGGATTCGACAAGCTTTTTCATGTGTAAGCGCTTGGCACAGCGAATGTGTTCTATATAATGCACCTGGACCACCAGTGCAACCTTATGCGTAATTGTGCGTGGAGGTGTGTCCTGCGGATGACTTTTGAAAACGGTGAGAGAGCATCGGTTACCAAGGCGGTTCAGGATCGTATTGTTTAGAGCAAAATGCACGACGAGCATGATGCTAGGCCTGTACAGTTGTGGTAGCAAGTACTCAGAGAGTAACGTGCGTGTCGTTCTTCGTAGCTTGCGATGGACCACTTCCATTGTATCGTTTCTACAGGCACAGGAGGCAAGGGTAAAATGGTGCACCGAATCGGGTTTCTCGCTAAGAAAGCGTACCAGATCGTTCTTAAAATGAGAGCCGTAGTTTCAAAACGCATTGGTGACCGACGTCAAAGCTGAAAAACAAATAGAGAGGAAATCCAGCCAAGGTATCTTTAGTTTTGTCTGTGGCTGGTTTTATTCACATAAACCCGCTACGACCGTTTTTTAAGACAATTACATAGGTGTAACCGTTATTTCTGTCTCATATGAAACAAGAATCAAAATGGAGCAAGATTTTGGGTTCCGTAGCGTGCGTGACGTGACCAAGAAGACGGGGTACAATCTTACAAGTCTCTGTACAAAGACAGTGTAAGCAGGAATGTACAAACGACTGAACTTCGTAACTCATGTTATCTTATTGGAAAAGAGCTTCAATAGTCGCAATAGTGATGCGCGAGCTTCGGTCACCACCATACCTTGTATGAACGGCTATCATGACGCGGAGCTTGAGAACCTCATCATCTCTTGGTCTACACACGATCCCATTGCTGGTCCTGTAAAGGTTATCGATTTTTCTGAAAGACTTAGGTGGCTCCTTTTTCATTGTAGACCGCGATGTGTTCATGTACTGTAAATTAGGCCATTCCATCTTTGGATCGAAACTGGGGCTGATTGGGGCGCACATGAGCGCTTTAACTCGTTGAATCCTAGCACCGTCTACGAAAAGCTTCGAATTGACAGCTCAACTAGTGAGCTTATCGGCTCAGATGTTCTGCTCCCTAGGAATGTTTTCGGCGATGTACCGAAATGCGGAGAGCTTGATTACCCAACGCATGGGCTTACTCGCCGTATGCGGTGCGATTCCAGGATTCCCGTCGTAGGGGTTGTGGAGGAAATGGAGGTTCGAAAGATCAATGAAAATAGTCAATTCGCTCTATTACGAGGTAGAAAAAACGACAGATGGCTTCCACGATTGCGTATCATTCCTTTTCAGGAACTGACCAGTTGGCGTCGGATCCGGAGAAAACACCGGACTGGATGCATAGCCGTTCGTGACGCTATTTTGCGATATTTTCGGCGCAGTCTTCATCGGGTACTTGGAAGAGAATCGCAGGCTAGTGAGTGTCCGAAGCATCGGTGAGAAGATTATGATCGTACCCTGACTTGGGATGCGCGAGCGTGACAGGAGCAGCGAGTACATCCTAGATGTCTGCGAAAGCGGCATTATGAATAGCGCCCCACGACCCGGAAATGGAGAGTTTGCGAAGCGACTGTTTCGGAATCTTACCCGTGGTATCGCAACAGAATTCCAACATTTCGTGCAATGGAGCAACGCGTTCAGCGTAAGCAAAAATAGAAGTTCGCATCCAGTTCATTGGCCAAATGAACTGTTATAAACAGCTGGCCGTGATGAGTCGGCGCATTTCCACCAGAGAGTCGAGATATTGAGGGTGTTCCTGGACTCCTTGTGCAGATAAAATGCAGCCACTAAACAGGACTTCTTTAGAGAAGAAAGTGGACTTATCGGCGTGTACTATAAGTAACACCTCGCTAAAAATGCGCAAAAAGGATCCGATGGACTCCGATAGTTCCGTCTTGTCATCGGCATAAAATAGGAAATTATTAATCCATTTTGGCATCGTTCAGACTCGTCCATCAAATTTCTGTTAGAGTATAGTACAGCTTGGAAATGGTTGCCAGAATCACTGCCAACCTGCAGCAGGCGGCGGAAAGAATAGACGCTGATAGGTGTTCGGATAGACATCATCCCTCGCGAATCCGGAGAGAGAGGGACCTGTCAGTATCCATGAGCGAGGTCGACCTTTTGGTTAAAGAAGTACTTCCGGTGATATCCTGGAACGTGGAGTCCGGCTGAGGCATTGCCGATGTGATTTGTACGGTACTCGACTTTGGTCCACGCAAAGAAACGAAGAATCGCAGCTTGTTCGTGCCTGGCGTATGCATTGCGAGAGCCGTACCGGACCAGCGCGCGGATGCGTTCCTGCAAATAGCGCCGACTGATTTGAGCTCCTTGGTGGTCCTGAAGATGAAATTTGGTTGGTATAGAGCGTAACGACGCTGCGCGGGGCGATGAGGGTTCGTATATTTGATTGGCGAGATCGCAAAAGAAAGTAAATTTGCAAGAGGATTGTTGCCGAGCTGTATTTGAAAAACGTCGCGATACTCTTTGGGCATATCGGTTACGCACCACATCCGGTTTTTGGAGATCACATTCTTCTGAGCTTCAGCGACAATGTCATCGAATGTTTTCATGAGGGACTCGTTGGAATCCTTTCCAATACTGGCCACGAGGTATTTGGGAAATTCTATGGGGTAATTGTGGGCTACCATGTACGATAGGCGTTTCTAGGCGGCGGCGCCGAGCTTAGGATTCTCGTTGTCTAATGAGTTCATGTGTGGGTCGTGGATGAGCGGATGAACACGGAGTAAATGTTCGTTGATGTCGAAACCAATAGCCTTGAAGACAGGGTGGCCGAGAAGAATCTAGTCCATCTTGGTATCTTCAATGAGAAACGCAACGCCACGTATTAGCACTGTTACATTAGAGCCAGGAAGGTAGGCTATGGTAAGCGAGATCTTTGCAGATGTCGAGAAAAAGTCCTTGTCGGTCTTCAACACGCCCACATACGCCACACATTCCTTAAGTTTCTGCTCTGAAATTGAAGGCTTTGCCGTTGGAAACGAGGTGGGCTTTTTGCGCTATACTCTTTTGTGACACAGGGCGCACAGCTCACTATTTGAACTATTGACATTTGCTTTTTTCAAGTTTTCGAAAACAGCTTCGGCTATTGAATTGAAACCGGAACCCGAGTCTCCCAGGGCAGTGTCGAAAACAACCATCTCGGCCGCAATTCGAAAGCGACTTCCTACGGTATCAGGCGCACGTCGGTACGAGGTAGTAGTGGTTCTTAACTGCTTCGTTTGCTTGAAATCCTTCTTCTTGAAGTGCTCGTCAAAGATTTCTTTTCTTCCATTTTTGCTGGTATCTGGTTAATGCTTAAGCGAGTGCTTGCCATCACAATCAGGGTTAGGACAGTCTAACATCAAGGTGACGCTGTTGCGCTTTTGCGCAGGAGGCTTCTTCCATGGAGTAACGCCGGTTGGTTTATCGTCTTCATTGCGTACGACACGCGTAATCTTAATCCTCAATGGTTTCAAGGTTTGCCAATGCGCTGGCGTGCTGTTAAGGTTAATGGCAGGTCGAATGCCAGCACGTCGACCTCGTTTTTGATGAACGTGATGGCGGCGAGCTGATTCTTCTTCTAACCAGGGCGGTGCATTTAACAACGCCGAAATACTTTTACAACAAAGCTCGCTACTCCTTTGGCAGGAGCATCCTAGTTCGATTCGTGAGATATAGCAAGCAGCGCTACACCGATGCGCTGGGACAGAACCGTGGAAGATTCAGTCGATGCCGCATCGAACCACGCTTGAGCAGCATCGGCCATAGCTACCTTGATGCAAATATTGGCTTGCATTTCACCCATGTTGCACAGTGCGTGCCGGTTAGAAGCTTCAAAGACATCCTTGGTCGAGGCTGGTTGTAACTGGTTCTCTTCATCACGGCCTTTGTTCACGTCGTCAACTTCAGCCTTGTAAGCAGTGTATCCTGTCTCAAATATGGTCAGAGTCGGCTGCTCAACCAATTTTAGCGTCGGCGGTGCCATGACCGACAAAGTGCCATAATTGCTCGCAGCAGCCATTCTGAACACGAACAGACACCCGGACTCTTAGTTTTACAGGTCAAAGTGCCTTAATCGCAATTGTCGGGGTCTACGTATCCAAGCGTTAACAATGATCGCTAACAATGAGAGAGGGATAGGGTGCGCGCGCGCGTTAGCAACAAAAAGGGCACACCAAATGGCCTCTGCTCCACTCCAGCGATGGTCGGTGACGCACAAGCAGTTTCTTTCATAGGGGGTACCTGGGCAGTCAGTTCTTCAAGAAGGAACGAAATACAGGTCAAATTGGACAGGCCCATCCGCATCTAGCAAAAGAGGGTAACGGGGAGCACGTTAGAAACCGGCCTGCGAGGTTCAGGCAGGTGCCTCAATGGATATAGTACATTTCCCGTAACTCCCTTAGCGCAGGACCAAACGCAAGTGCGCAATATTTCGCCAAACCGTTAGCGCACATTGGGTTTGTTACAACATCTAGAAAAACCTTAATTTAGACAAAGGTTACTGCTTCAAATATCGCTTTCATTAGAAAGTAAGAGTCCAAAAGAAAGTTGAAGACTCTGAAGTTCTGGTAGAGATCATATAATGGTTTGAACGGAACTTTCGATGGAGAAGGCTAGAGATATAGCATCTTTGGTAAGCATTGGAATCTCAAAAAGGTTTCCAAATCATTTCAAAAAACTCAATTTAACATATAACATATTTTCACCAGAAAAGGAAAAGGTATTTATTAAGATGACGTGGCGGTTCAGAATTGTACAGTGTAACAAAATTGTCATTTTGAAGTAAAAAGGAATGCTACGCAAAAACCTACGCGTCTACTTCCCCATAAAAACCCCTTCGAAATTGTTTAAGATGTAACGGTTAGAATGATTTATGGCCATAACACGCCATTTATAATTGGTTTTGATGAAAAGGATTGTATTGGAAATAGCACGAAAGATAGGAATATTTTGAATTTGAAATGGTAGAGGCATGCAATGCAAAAACGTTGAACTAGTATAATTGGATAAAAACAAGCGAAAATAGACTACTGAAGAAGGGAAAATGAAGTTTGAAGTAAAATATATTATGACTTTGAAACGGTTATTTACCTAGAAATTTTTTAAGAACTTTTTTTTGTAGTACTGAAGCATTAGACACGATGATTTGCTTCAAAATTCCAGGTATCGTACACTTTGGAATAGAATTTAGTTTTAATCCATCTGTGTTTCAATCCATTCACGAAGAAGAATTTTTTGAGCCGTTAAAATACGAAATTCCCAACTGCAACGACAAAATTAATTTCTTGCTTCGTACTTCTTTGGTTGAGCTTAGAAAACCACAAGGAGGTTTGATAAACACAGCTTATGCGGTTAGCGACTCCTTGATAATACATGCTCAGTTTGAAACCCTAGTATTTTGGATACCTATCTTTTACCCAGCTCCGTTTACGTTAATGCTCTAAATATCTTCACAGACATTTATGGAAAAGCCATTTAAGATATACTCTAGCCATATATCTCTTGTTCTTGTTCAGGTCAGCAAAAAAACCCACAGAAGGGGCGCTCGGAAAATGCAGCACCAAACGAGACTCGGCCAAGAGTTTCTTAATTTCAATCGCCCTATTCAAACTCTGACAATAACAATTAATGCAACCGAGAAATACGGAAATACAAAGATACTGTGAACCTGGGCTCTTTTGATTTCCTTGCAATTAGACTTGGTCTTTATTCCCTGTTTTGATCACTAATTCTGTGCTGGACATGTCATATAGATAACAGTAATGGGCTTAGGCCACCCCTGAACTTTCATTAAGACTCACTGCAAAAGCTTTACGCTACATTCTTCTCAAGATTTACTCAAACGGTTGAGCACAAGAGCACGACGAACCAGACTCACACTTGTCGTTGAGACAGCTCACTTCCACAGTACCATCAGCACGAACGCATACCGTATATGATGCGAAGTTACTCAAATCGGCTGGGCGATTTCTAGCCGCTCCTCCCTTACATTTTGGATCGCTACCGATCATCTGCGGACAGGAACCAAAAGACTCTTCTGTGAAACATGCAACTCCAAACCGGCCCTTGCACTGTTGCAAACAGGCTGTTCCATCTCCTCCTCGAGTCGTGCAGAATTGTGACTGGTCGCTCACGACATCACAGACTGCTTGATCGAGGTTGGGGAAACCAGAGTTCACATAACACTCGAGAATCTGGCCACATTTTGCGCAGTCGATGTTTGCACATTCAGGTTCTGGGCAAAGGCTTTCGACAATTTCCTCCACTTTTGTGATGAATGTACTAAAACTATCGACAAATGTGAAGAGGTCTGGACTGCTGGCGATGCTCTGAAGACTTGCGGTATCTACGCCATTACCAATACCAACTGTGGCGATCGTTATTCCAGCGTTCTTGATTGCTGGCGCGACGGAGGTTCCTGACGGCGCTTGGTTGTCTTGACCGTCAGTGAGAAGCAAGATTATGCGAGGATCAGCAGCTGAACCAATTAAACTCTCACAGAGTGCAAGACCGGAGCCTGAAGAGGTGCTCAATCCTACCTGTGGGTTGTTTTGAATTGCTGGGATGAAGACTGCATTAATATCGGTAGTTGGTGATTGCACGACTTCTGCAGTGTTTGAAAACCCGACAGCTGACAAAGTGGAGCCGGGTGCAAAGCTTGTGAGAAGTTGAGCGATTGCAATAAGAGCATCTGTTTGCTGATCGAACTCGGTCGAGTCGATTGAGCCACTCTCATCAATAGCAAAGCAAACATTGAGCGGGAGACAGCTGTTTTGAGTGGCTGCCTCTTGCAAAATGACACAGAGAAGCAGAAGAGCAGCGAATATAGAATTCATTTTGAAGCGAACGTCGAAGACCACAGTGGAAAGACGGATGAAAGGTTGCAGCAGGTCAGTCCTCTGACAAACCGGCTCTTTTAAGGATCAACTATGACAAATGTCACTGTATTCTATTGCCGTGCGACATGAAGGGTAATCTTCGTGCAACTTTGTGAAGGATGGAGGGCATAGCATTTGGATCCACGCATTAACCTTGCTTTCTACGGTGAAACCCCAACTTCCGAAGGCTGTGGCCAAGCAAGCCTTTGTTTAGTGAGCTAACGCAGATTAATTGCGCAGTGAAGACGTGGCTGCCGAATTTCATTGTCATCATACGAAGAGTATAGGGGTACAGCATGTGAATTTGGAATACAGAATGATTGATTGTCTTAAACTTCAGTAATGTACCCTTATTTTTCTGTGCCAAAAGGGGCGGCCACAACGAAGGTACAGTTTCTCTCACGAATATATTTCAGGCGCAGGTCATCGATTGCGTCATTTCCATCCCCGAAAACGCGGCAAGTACACTGTCAAGACAGACACAGGGCGCGTGCAACCCAAGAGACTGCGGTATATCACAAACGTTTTGGCTGGAAAGATGGCAAATATGTGCGCAAGCTTTTCTGAGTGGGCGATCGATTGCATGCAAACAATAAAAACCCGGCAGCAGCGAAACATTTGTAACATTATGAGTTATGTTGATAAGTGGGGGTTATCACCCGGCTGCGAGGGATGATAACGCCCGAGGGCTATGATATGAACCCGAGGCGCAGCCGAGTGGTGAATATCATGGCCCGAGGGCGGTTATCATCCTGACGCTGTCGGGTGATAACATGCTTATCATCTGGGCTTTATACTTCATATCGATATCTTCATATCATAACAGTAAACGTTGCGATTCATGCTCAAGAGTGTCCAATTGATTAGCTAGTTTGTAGTATTTGCCTTGCGTACTGTACACTTTCCGGCTTTTGCTATATCTCGTGCAGGTTTTCTTATATCTTGCTGCAGTGCAAGATATCGGAGCCAAAATACAAGATATACAAAACTTTAGTGCAAGATATAGGCTTTACGGAATATTTTTACTTTTCAGACACTATTTTTTGGGGTATTTCTAGCTTACCCAGTTGATAAGTATGTGTTTCCATGGGGACACGAGACCAAATGAAACAAGGTCCCGCCCCCTCGCTCTTGAGGTATGTCTCCATAGGAAAAATGCATTCGTACACGCCCTGCAGCTAATGAAGCTAGGGTTCGATAGAAAAGCAACTTCAAAATACAGCAAATTATGAAGCGTACGAATGGCCCGGGCGAGCTATTCGAGATATTTTCATGCTGAGATTCTGTTAGACGGTTCGTTTACATTTGGCTGAGGAGGCATGACCGTTGAATTTGGCCCAAATCAATTGCCCTACGATATGTGAGTGGCGAGCGATTCTTTCGGTAACATACGTTTATGCCGGTGAGAAAGCTGGCAATGACGGTGCCTGACCAGCGACTTGTCTGCATGAAGCTTGCTCGGCAGCCCCGCTTCGTCCTCATGACCATCGAAGGTCGTCTATCAACAGCTCTCGCATCCTCACAAGTATACGCGTCTGAGCGCGGCGTACCCGCCGACGAACACCTTACGCGTTGCCGGGCGCAGCCCCGCGCACCTCGCGTGCCAGCATACGCACAAACACCGCTGCCTCGTGCACGCCTCGGCCCCGCGTCGTCCAACTACGCGCGTGCGGTGAGATTGCCTCCATCGCAGACGTGGCGGAATCTCCCGCAAGACCAGTCCTGCTTCGGAACCTTCCACCCAACCAGCCACGTCAGACTCGCTTACCACACACGCACGCACGTCGCCATCTATGCCGCGTGTTGAGATCACACGCCCACGCACATCGCTGGGAACAGCCCCCCGCTCCCACACGCTGCCTCTCCGGTGCTAGAGTGTTAGCCACGTGCCCAAAGGACCAAGGCCACACATGAAAGATGACCTGGTAGGGTCACTTCTCTCATGCACATCAAAGGTCGTCTATCCACAGCTCTCACATCTTAAATGTTAATATACTGTATATGCCTTGCCACACGGTCATGATGTTGTTTTTGAATATGATAGCAATCATGTCATGCTCGTTTGATATGCTCATCGACGTTCATCGCATAGACCCGACCAATAAAGGGTCTCGTCCACACACAGCTCGAAAGCTTCTAGTCGGCGTTGTCAAAACATGTCAAGACATAACTTTATTCCTGTAACACCCCCGTACGCATGTTGCAAATGTATCGTATTCCACAAATCTGGCCACGAGACACGATCCAGTGGATTCTGTTCGTCGTCCGCAGCCGCGCGTGGAAACGGAGTGCAAGACGAACTGTACAGTATTCTTATCATTGATGACTTCGCTCCCGAGCCTAAAGTAGCAACCAGCCTCCAACACACTTAGAGAGCTTCGTCTACCTGCTCGGTTTCCGGTGACTGGCACTCCATGAAAAACCCGCACGGGTGCGAACACGTCACTTGAAGTTGACACCGAGGCGCCAATGCTACCAGGAGTCGTGCGTCGAACGCTTCAACAGCGCCGTTTTTTAACCGATTTGGGAACACACAAATGCAAGAGTGTGCCTCGACACTAAGCAAGTAGAGTGCGACGGCGTGATCTCCAGTTTCGGCGGTGCTGAGTGAGACCTGGAAAGGCTTCCGTACTTTTTGAAGCCCCGATTGGCTTTCAAGGGTTCCGAAACCCTTGCTGCATCACGTTTCTCATGACGAGGGCTTGCGGTCTTCGGCAGTCTGCTGCAGTTGTGCTGGAGATGGAGATCCATTGTTCCACTGATCTCGATGAGTTGGACACGTACCTTATGCTGAGTGGGAGGCGTGGGGGATCAAAACACTGCGCACTGTGCAGGCAACGAGGGGACGGAGGCCACCATCATACACGTTGCTGCTTTTTTGCTGCTTTTTTGCTGCTTTTTGTTGAATATCGGTAGACGCGTTTCATGCATTGGGAGCAAGTAGAAGAGGTGTAACAATCCTCGTCATGAGATAGGCTGATGCCGAACTGACGTTCACAGCGCAAACCTTTACTCGCTGTCTCAAGTCAATAATGAAGTACGATTGGCATATCGTGCCTAGTTATTTGAACCGCAGAGCTTTGTTGAAGGTCGACTGTAAGTCGCTGCAGCAATAATATATTAGTGATGCATCATGTTCTTGTCTTCCTGTCCTCTATTCCCATACGCTCAGCGTCTATGAAGTGTCAACACGTCATCCCACCAACAGCGCTACATGCTCATCATGATATGCTGCTCTAGAGATACTGCAGAACATCTAAGTTACACTCACCAGCTGCGGATGACTACATAAAGAGAGCGATAGATTTTGCGTGCCATTTCTCATCTCCCCATCCCAAACGATTACCACCTCAGACAAAATGCTTTTCAAAACTCTCTTCTCAGCTCTCGTCCTCTACGTCGCGACGGCGTCGACATGCCCGACAAATCTCCCTTATTCGTCTTCAATTGTTGGTCGCGCGTACTCTATGCGTTACCCATGTTACCCCGCCCGGTTTGTTGCTTACGGTACAGCGTCCGTGAGTGATACCGAAATCAAGTACATTCCATTCTACGAAAGTTTCAACCACGGAGGACAGAACCCTGGATACGTTTGTCCCCGCACCTATATATTCAAGGTCAACAAGTGGGCTCCTATGCTGACGGAGCTCCCGCGACTCGTGGCTCCGGCTGACAGTGGTCCGCTAGATCAGTACTGCGCCCGCGAACAGGACAGGCAAAAGGTCCTTTCCTGGCCTCAAGGCGCAACTAGAGATCGCTTTATCTCTGGGATGAACAAAACCATTGACGGAATTATATATCTTCGGGACCACGAATGTTGGACACCCCAATATCTTCCAACACTGCACACTCAAGAGTACTTGAATGCCTGGTTAGACGGTCCAATCACCTATTTGTTAAGCGTGGCATTCAACTTTGGATTGTGTTTGCATACGACCAACTAAGTACAGGACAACTTTTATAACATGATATGCAGAATGGGGTTCATCAGTACCATACTCTCAAGTGTGTTATTGTGAACTGTAACGCGGTCTTGTAGAACAATTTTCTTACAGTTTTCTGTGCTTTCTGATCGTGCTCCTTAGATTTCAACATGCACCGTCTTGTCGACACAATCAACGCTAATAAATCAAAAACTTTAAAACATCATCCTTTTTCGAAATGGATAGATTGTTGAAATGGCTTCATTTGTCAACATGTTTGACAAGACATCGCATGTTGACCGGTGGAATCTGCTTCCGTATTCAGAATCTTTACCAGGATGTCTAGGCAGTTGAACTTTGATGTGTGTTGTCGTCAACTGCGTTTCTTGTTCTTTTTTGATCTGATGCTCTTGAAAAAAGTTAAGTTCACGCTCCTTGCTGTGTGCAGCAGGCTGAAGAACTAGGTTACTTCTTACTTACATCTTGTTCAACTTTGCATTTCTATAAATTTACTCTGATCATGTCAAGTGTCAACGTCTATCGACTCCAAAGATTGCCATCGTCTTTCAACTACAGAAATGTTTGTGACAATTCTCGGCTTCTTTATGGTGGCCTTCACGGCATCGGCCTCCTTATGCCCGGTCAAACTTCCATTCTCCGAGTCAATTGTGGGAAAAGTTCATCAACAAAGTTTGCCGTGTTATGAAAATCGATACTACGTCTATTCTAAGGCCACTGTCACACAAACCGAAATTCGCTACTCCCCATTTACTCTGCAATTCAATTCCGCAGGGGGGTGGGTTTGTCCACGTCAATTTATTTTCACAATTCACAAATGGACACCTATGTTAACTGAACTTCCTCACCTCGAAGCTCCGGCCGGCTCTGCATCAAACTTCTGTGAAGTCCAGCAGAGCAGACAGAAAATCCTCTCGTGGCCCCAAGGAGCCACAAGAGACCATTTCAGTGCGGGGATGAACAAAACGATCGACGGCCTGATTTTCTTGCGTGACCATGACTGTTCTAATGAATACCCCTCTGTTCGGCTGACTCAAGAATATCTGCATCCTTGGCTGGACGCTCCAATCACTTATCTATTGGGCGTGGCATACAACTTTGATTTGTGTTTGGAAACATCTGAGTGACATTCGTACTTGAAGATCAACGATACTCTTAGGGTAGAAACTAAAGCAACAATAGCCTAAGTAGAACTTTGAATACTTCTTAAATATGAGAAAACCTGTCCAAAATGGAATTGTTCTCTTTCTGCTTTGCTCAATGTCAGATCAATTTTTCGAACATGAAAGACATACGTGCGTAGTGTGCCACACATTGTTGGCCATAAGCTATGCTGCATCGAACGTCACTACCCTAATGCATGCAGTCTGAAATCTTGCACCTACAAAGAGGAAGACGTTAGGATAAACGAGAACCACGAAGCAGTGAAATAGATCCATGCATCGTTGGGGCCGCGATTGTAGTCCCCGAGAACCGATTGTCGCCATCACTCAGCAACACAAAAAAATTGGACGATATGAAAGAAACAACAAGCTGTTAAACGGCGATCGTCGTTGCGGGGCCGGCATTGACTCACTTTTGTTAACTTTTGTTGCGGACTCTACTCTCTACAGATAAAAATGCACTGCGATTGCCGATTTAAACTGCTCTGACACTACCATTTTCGAAACAATTCTTGAAAACAGTGTAGCTTGTAGGCTGTTTTCGAGACACTACTTTAAGACATTGTAGTTTGCCGACTTCTTTCGAGGTTCTAAATCGCCCGACACATCTTTGTGATACGAAAACCATTAGACCACCCAAACAGATATCTGGTAGATAAAATTTTAAAGGGAACCACCCGGTGGATAATAATTTGTTAAAAACCTGAAAAATAGAAAATTAAAAGGACGCTGGATAGAACAAACTTTTGAGTAAAGGCAGACATTTTGTAGCACAATAATTAAAAAAAACTCAATATAAGGCAAACTGAGGTTGACATGCGACGTAGAAACATAGGAACTACTCAAATAAACAACAGTGCTTATGCCTCGTCGTAATATTCGTTTATTCCATTCTTGTCTGTACACGGGGTGATGTTTTCGTGCGATTTTTCTTAGACCCGTTCCTTACTTTTTGTTTCTTTCGTTGCTGATGGCATAAAGTCTATTCACCACAGTATTTTAATGTATTTGACTGCTTTCTCGAAAGAACAATTCAATCATATGAACATGCGTCAAAAATGATTCCCGTGCATAAATGAGCTCCATCTATAATTAATAGATTCACATAGGCTAAATACACTATGTTTCATTTGGTTGCAGTTTTCTTCATATGTGGATTTAAAATAAACGATTTCTATATTTCAGGGGTTTCCAAAATTGTATAATAAATTTTGTCGCTCTCTGAATTTCTTTAAAAATCAGAACTCATAGAAGACGCAGTCTCCAATAAAAATTTTATAAGCAAAGAAGTTTACCCAGAGTCATTTGTTTCTATTTTATTCTTGGTTATAGTCAATTAAATAACAAATTTACAGTTTTCATATAAAAATCTGAAATTGTAAGTTTAACATTTTTTATTAAAACGGTATAAATTTATTTCAATTTTCTACGAATTTGATAGATCGCAAGTTTTGTCATATTTACACGTATGCGCCCTGTGTGCTGGCGAAGGTATGATGGATGAAGCGAGCGTCTGATGGCAAAAGCATCTTGAGTATGGCACCATGTGGTAGTGCCATTCTCGCTTTGGTGATCGTAGCATGCTTAGTGGTGTTCTGTGTGATTGAGGCTTATCGTTGTGTGTCATGCGCGATGGTGTGTTGCGGACGCGGGGTTCCGTGCATTATTGCGATTTGGCGCCGGAAAGACTTTGTAAGGGGACACTGTGCCCTTCGGCTAGCTTCCAGGAGCGAGGACGTAATTTGGTTGAATAAATAAAACTACGAGGTGCATCGCAACAAAAAAAAATTTTTCTGGTCTTATCCCGTCTTTGGTGGTAAAGCAGGGTTCTGTGTGAGGGGGAAGCTGTGTGACCCGTGTCCCTGTGTAGCTCTGTGAGCTGTGTGAGCTGTGTAAGCTGTAAGAGCTGTATGAGCTTTGTAAGCTCTGGAACCTGTATGAGCTGTTCCTGAACTTTCGTCTCGAGACCTTCTGTGCACTGTGTGTGGCGGGAGTGTTGTGAGAGTTGCCGAGCCGAGAGTCAAAGATTGCGTGAAAGAGTCCGTCAACGACTTTCTGTATCACAAGTGTTCCAGGTTTTTTTAGGTGTTCAGTGCTGGTTTGGTTTGGCTGTTGCGCCTTGTGAGGAATCTCTGTGACCTTCGTGAGTTCGTTTTATAAAATCTGTGTAATAATATGACTTCTCTAGTTACGCGCAGCGGATCCCCGTTTGAGCCCGGTAGTGGTCAGACAATTGCGGAGCTTCGTGCTGAGATCTCCAAGTGGCCCAGAAGGTGAAGGGTCTAGAGTTTGAGGTGGTGGGTGCTCGTGACAACGAGGCCATTGCGCGTCAAATGTTGGAGAGTCTCAAGTCCGCCCGTACGTCGCCACCGGTGCTTAGCCAGGTTGCTGCTAAGAGTGCAACCGCTGATGAATCCACTTTTGATGCATCTGCAATGGTGTTGGCAGATTCCGAGTATCTGTCACCGGGGTCAGCTCACAAGATTTATTCCCGTGAGTTTCACCTGACCCGCGTGAGCAAGATTGGAGACTCCAAGTTCCCTGCTACGAAGATGACGTGGGAAAGGCTTTTACAGGACTTTCCTGTCCGTCCCGCACATCAGAGGAGTTTGGTGCCCGTTGCATTTGGTGGCGCGTCGAAGAAGATCTATGAAGAACTTTCGTCATCCAATCTAGATGCGGATGCCCGTAAGCTCTGGGAGATGCTGGAAGCTCGTCTCTACAACGCGAGTCAGCAACGTGGACAGCTGAACGCGTTCTTCTCTGCAAGGTGGAAGGAAAAACAGGAGGCCACTGAGCAGTTTTATGCTCGGTTGCGTACCCAAGCTCTACGTCTTCCGGAACCGGTATCTGAAAAGGTGCTGATGAACCTTTTGGTGGTACCGTCAGTTCTCTTTTCAAGGTAGTAGCGCACAACGTCCGTTAGGAGTTTTTGTTGACTCCAAAGGTACGAGTTCCTCAAGGTGGTCTCCAGTAATCGCTGTCGCGAGCCGGGGGAGTTCTTAAAGGGGATTCGCAAACACCAAGCGCAAGGGGAGGTTCACTAGGTGGACTATGCTTTTATAGGTGCTGCTACGGGGCGACCTGGGGATCAGTGGCTTAGAAACCTTAGCATGATCGACGAGAGTCTCCAACCAGAAAAATAGATGCAGACTCAAGGGTTCTTGGTTTACTTCCCCAGAGGTTGAGCTCGACCGGCAGATTAGGTATCAAGCCAGGAGCCCTTCTCGGCAGGTCGCACTACTGTAGTAATTACATGCACAAATCAACTAAAATGAATATAAATTTTACCGTCCCTTAAGGATACTGTAGCGCACGTGGGTCGAATTATGCACCACGTGACTCAGATAATAAAATACGAGCCCTCTTTAGGAATATCACGCCATAAAGCCCCACCACCACATTACCTTAGGACCCACTGTACTACAGCTTTCATCGATGGCCTACCCCAGTCGCTCCGGTCGCAGACCTACGTAATGAGCGGAAACTACGATGAAGTCGTATCCAAGATGTCTTTGTTGACTAAGTCGGGCATGTCTCGTCCTGAGAGGGTCAAGGAAGCAAAGGAATACGACAACGCTGGTCAGAGGGCGGGGCACCGTGATCGAGTTTGCTACAAGTGCCGAAATCCTGGTGATATCGCAAGGTTCTGCCCCGATATAAAAGATATTGGGGCCGCTCCAGCCCAGACGTAATAGCCCCTGATACCCAGATGGATGATGCTGCAGAGAATATTTTGGTCAGAGTGAATACTCTGTGTGGTGACTTTGACGACTTGATGGGCAATGGAGCCCGACCTATGTAGATGGATGAAGATCTATTCTGGCGTTTCGGTGGCAGCAGTACATCCAAGGGTGGACAGGCGGTAGAGGTTGACAGTAACTCGGTGCGGGTGCTAGGGACAGGAAGGATCCCAGACTGGGAATCTGGTGAGCGAAGATTCAGGACGTTACAGTGCAAATTATGAAGAGTCAAATGTCACCGACCCTGATTGGAATTGAATTTTGGAATCGATGGAGACTAATTACCGATATGAAGAAGAAGAAGGGAGCTATTCGCCTTGGTGCTAAGCTGTTGGAAGGAGGACTTCTGAAGGACCGTCGACCTGTGTGTATGTCGATGGAGGGGATTGTATCCATAGATAGCATCGACGTGTTGGAGGAGCAAATTTCGCATTTGGATCTGTCAGAGCTTTTAGAGAGGAAAAGCGAGGTGGAAACCTTGCGGCCTGTGTTGCTTGAATTAAAGGACGTATTTGTGGGCCTAGGTCTGGTGAAGGGTGTCGGGCACAAGATTGTGCTGACACCAGATGCACTACGAGTGTCATGTCCGCTTCGGCGACGGTCTCCTACGCAGCAGAAAGCGGAACGCTGAGAAGTGAAGAAGCCTGTACGGGTCGGTATTCTTGAATCAGTTTCGTCCCCGTGGGAGGCAGCAAACGTCTTTGTGCAATAAAATAACTACGATCTATGTATAACAACTGATTTCCGCTGCTTAAATATTGTTTCTGTGTCTGACAGTTATTCAACGGAGGACGTTCGCGCGACCCTGGACTGGCTGAGAAGCACGACAGTCTTCTTGACGTTTTATCTGAAAGATGGGTTCTTTTAGGTTAGTCTTTCTGAGAATTCTAGGTCGCTGACAGCTATGAGAACCGCTAATGGACTGATTCATTATCGAAGAGAGCCTATAGGACTAAAGAAAAGTCCTGCTACGTTCCAACCTGTGTTGAATGCAGCGTTGGGTGACATCAAAGGCTTCTGTCTAATGTACTTCATGGCCGACGTAAGTGTGGGAACAAAAACTATAAAAGATCAATCGGGTCAACTCCGCAAGGTCTTGGTGATAATCAGAAGTCCTGGGATGAAGCGCAAACTTGCTAAGTGCCAGTTTGGACGGCGCTGTGTGGAGGGTCGTGGTCATCGCGTGACGCGTGACGGAATCATGAGGAGCATCTAGCCTCAGTTAAGAAACTGCTTGAGCCATCTAATGGCCAGGAATTGTTGAGATTTTTAGGTCTTTTCAACTATATTCCTGAGCATCTCGAGGACTTTGCAACTCGTGCGCAACCTGTGTACGATATCTTTGTAGATCGTAGGGTGAAAAAGAAGAAACCCAAGAATTGTCCCGTCTTTGTGTCAGAATTTGACGAGAGGTAGGGTGAAAAGCAGCACAAGGCTTGGACTGATCTGAAAGGGGATCTGAGTTCATCGACGATTTTTATGTCACCTGATCCAGAAGCACAGAAGGTCTCCATGATGGACGCTAGCAGCCACGGTACTGGAGTGGTGTTGTTACAGAAGAGTTCGGAAAGCCCCCCCCCCCCGTTCTCCGGGCAATAGCCTTTACCAGTCAAGAACTGAAAGATCCTGAGGTTTTGTATACTGTTTTGGAGCAGGAGTGTTTGGCAGCTCTCTTTTCCATGCGTACGTAGAGATACTCCTTACATGGTGGTCCGCGCATCAGTATCATTACCAACCACATGGCCCTGAAATGGCTCATGTTGCTTTGAGAGCCCTGTGGCAGGCTGGCTAGGTAGATGGTCGAGATCCAAGAGTTCGACAACGAAGTATCTCACGCTCCTGGATCGCAGCTGGCTGCTACTGACTGCCTCAGCATGGATTTCTTTTGGGATAAGAAAGTGGAATGTCTGTGGTGATCTCCGGAGCAAGTTGTTGAGATACGCAAAATGGGAGCGCTCCCCTGTCTGCAGGAGTTTCTTCAAGCTCAGACGAAGGAATATGTAGAACCGGAAGACTATGTGGCTCGTAATGACTCGTATCTCTGTGATGAAGATAGCATGATAGTCAAACACGTAGGAAAACACACCTGTGTGGTAGTGAGCTCTCCTCTTCCTGAACGAGTACTTCAGTATTTCCATGGTTCCGCTTCGGTGGGATACTTTGGTGTGGCACGTAAACACCGTCGTCTGGTAGCCCGTTCCTGGTGACCTAGCTATGCAAAAGATGTGAGGAGGTCCCTCCGAGAATGTCTCGTGTGTAACCTCGCAAGAGCAAGACCGCCTCATAGGCAGACTAAAATGGCAGTGTACCACACGCAGCGACGCTTTGAGATTATCTCAGTGGATGTGACGGAGTTATCCCGGAAATCAGATATGGGTATCTCCAAGGTCATAGTGATCGGTAATTGCTTCACCCTCTATGTGTAGGCAGAACCAGTTGCCAATAAGAAAGCAAAGACTGCTGCCAGTGTCATTCTCTACAATTGCATACTGAGGTTTGGTCCTCCGGAGAAGATTGTGTCCGACAAGGGAAAAGCATTTGTTCGAATACTCACGTGAGCTATTTGTAGTATAATGGGCGTGAAGAAGAATCACAAGTCCAGATATCACCCCCACACAGAAGGCTTCGTGGATTGTGTCATCCGTAGTCTATGCAAAGATCTTGCATCGTATATTGTATCAGAGCAGGACTGGGACCGGAATGTTACACTGGTCTACTTTAGGTGAAATACCAGTTTTCATGAGGCAATAAAGATTGCAACTTGCAAGGCTTTGTTTTGGTGTTGAGTGCTTCGACTTTGACACTGAAATCGTTTGGAAAACAAGTCTGAATGATCGGAATTTGAATAAGCCTCTAGGGAAACGTCTCAAAGCCATCCATGATGGACTTATTCCCTGTTGGATGAAGTTCCTGTGCTGTCACTGACAACTAAATGTTCCGGGGACCATGGGCTGCGTTGAATGTTGACTCTGTCTGGTACACGTGTGCAGGTGTGCCACTCGGCACGTTGTTCACTACCATATCGTTTCCAGGTGCACACATTGCAAACTCAGCCTAATGTACACCGGATATGGTTTAGTATAATGTGCCTCGTCATGGTAACTATACACACACATTGCCGTATGGACACGAGTGGTGGCGAAATACAGAGAGTGTAAGGTGGTTGAGTGAATTTGTGCATTGTCATGGTCTCGTGAGTGTACGGAACTGTCGTGCCTTGTTGTGCCTTGCTGTTGTAAGCATTATTGAATTGTGGCTAGTACATTTATGTCATGTTACAATATGATTGGTAGTATTGAGTGTCTCGCCTTTTTAGTGTAATTTCTAATGCAACCTAGTCGGTGCGACTGAGCCACTATATAAGTCGTGGTCGAGGCACCTCCAAGTAAATCCAAGCCAGAGCTGGTGAACATTCTTAATATCCCTCCAACTTTCCCTTGCCCCTCTGACCTCCAATAATTCCCAATGGTTTGAAGGCAAGAAATGCTGCGGCGAAGCAGTATGACAAGGCTATCAAGGAAGAAGCGTACGCTGATGAGGATAAGATTTTTGTCTACCAGCCACGGGTGGGGTTGGAATAGGGACGCAATCTCAGGTGTTCTTGGCTAGATCTTTATCGAGTGCCTGAGAACCACTCCCATTTGGGGTTTGTCCTTCATGCCGAACAAAGCGATGAGGTTGCACGAGCTCATTTAAATCGGTTGCGCAAGTTCGAGGGGCATTTCAAGGAACTCGGAACACCGCAGGGTGGTTTCCTTCCAGTTTTTAGAGGTTTGTATCTTTTTCTCAACGAGATTTGTCTTGTGGACTAGAACTTGGAGTTCAAAATGACTTCTGTTGGTCGTCGAGGATATTGGTGGAAACCTGAGAAGGATTTGCTGAAAACTTTGGTCAAGCTCTGCGACCTTGCGAAGAAAGATCATCGTCGCTAGCAGTAGTGGCAGAAGCTGTTGATGCTTACGCTGGGCCACGTGTTACACCACAAGTGTTGTCATATTTACACGTATGCGTTCTGTGTGCTGGCGAGAGTATGATGGCTGTACCGAGCGTGTGATGGCAAAAGCATCTTGAATATGGCAGCATGTGATAGTGCCATTCTCGCTTTGGTGATCGTAGCATTCTTAGTGGGGTTCTGTGTGATTGAGGCTTACCGTTGTGTGTCATGCGCGATGGTGTGTTGTGGACGCGACGTTCCGTGCATTGTTGTGGTTTACCACCGGAAAGACTATAAAAGTGGACTGTGTGCCCCCCCGGCCAGCTTCCAAGAGCGAAAACGGAAGTGGCTGAAAAGAATAAACTACGAGGTACATCTCAACAAATAGATTCTTTTTGCAAAAATATTCATCGTCCCATTTTTTATGCAAAAAATTGTAAAACTGATTGGCAGCACGTTACCAAGTTGGATTCTTTATTGGTGGCGTAACGAACTTCTGAAACAGGAAGCGAAAACTAAACAAGTTTATAGATTTTTGCTTTTTGTTTTAGAGCTTTCAAAGGTTTTGAATGAAAATAAAGCTTTGTATTTATATTAAAAATTAGGCTCAAATAATCAATTTAAGGTGTGACCACTTGCTGGATTCACGCGTGAAGTTTTGTTTATGACAAACGCATATGATGACACGAACATAGGTGGAAGAGTAAGATGGGGACTTGTATTTCGCAAGGGTGAATTGCTGGGTTTTGTTTGAAAAGAGGGCGACACAAAGTAGGCGCACGGTGACTTTACCACGCATTTATTTAGTCTGAGGTGACTTTCATCGCCGTTTTCATTGAATTGCTGGGTGAAAATTATGATCGACGTTTGTAGGAGGGGTGAGATGGGCCACAAACAAGTTGGCCAAAAAAAAGAGTGTTAAAAAGGCGATTACTGCTCAGATTGAGAGTGAACCTGAGCAATTTGGGGGGGACGTTTTACCTAATGCACCACTTACATTTCGACTTTAATAAGTCACTCTTCTTTTACTCTCAAGTACTGCACTCACCCCCAGATGTCTCAGACAATCGGCTCTCAACCCTTTAATTGAGGTATTTCTGCATGCAGTACCCCTATATCTGCCGAATCTCCCTAAACCTTATTGCACAAGATCTCAAAACTATTGTAGATTACGAGTAGTTGTCTGAAAGACGACTTGTACATTCTGCAGCTGCTGTAAGTACGATAGTGAAATGGAGCTTCTGTGGGTGAATAAGCGATGTAGAGCCCGATGACTTCGTGAATAAAGAACACCATAGATCATTACTTCAAGAGAAAAGAGGATGAGTATAAGTGTCGTGCATAGTGTGCAGAGCATTTACGCAGAGCGCCAGAATTGCTCAGTTGTGTGTCATGCGCCATGTGGTCCAGCGTATTGACAATTGTACAATAGTTTGTTTTTCTGAGAACATGCTAAATACCACCAGACCCATCCTCATCGAGATTTGTAGTTGACTAGACTTCCTCTCGTACGTTTAGTCTGTGTCACAGTGTGTCTTTATCTGCGAGACAGTTAATGGTGGCCTTCGAAGATAAAATATAGTTATCCCATGGAACCGATGAAAGTGCATTTATTTGAGCCACTTCAAGATACGGAGAGGATTCACATACTTGCCAAACTTCAAATGATCATCAAAGAGGGTTGCTGCCTTCCGCTGTCCTTTGATGACGATCAGATGGAGCACGTATGTAAAGTACTATATGAAAGCCTTAATGATAATAACTGGCTCTGCCTGACGTGTCGTAGCATACGTCAGTCTGCCGTCAACCGTTGTCACGAGCAATGAATCATCTTAGTTGAATGATCGCCATGCAACGTACTCGTATCATTTATATTTCTTTTACTGTATATACTTTTATCTATGTTTCGCTCGCGCTGCTATATAAGCCTGAATGCTGCAAACGCTTCTTCTAAAATGCCGCTGCATGCGATTTGCGCATAAGCCTTTTGTACACCTTTAACCTCAGTTCTCTGAAGTCTCTCTAGCGTAGCACCATAATTATTCCTTGTTCTGGGCCCAGCGCCAACTAACTCTCTACCACCGCGTCCACGGTTTGTCTGGGACGCAAAACGTCCACAGTGAACAGACGGAAAAGAAAACAAAGAAAGGTTTAAGACAACCGTATATTGTTGGAAGGAATACCATTATTCTCTTCCGGACACTGGCTCAAAAAAACTTCCCCTCATATTCAGGCTATTGTTCTCAAGTCACAGCTCTGTGGTCAATCTACAGACCTCATTGCGGAACTGACGAATGAGTAGCTCAAGAGTGAAGACGGTGTTAACGGATGGTTAATGCTGTACATCAACGTGACTTTTCATCTTTTATCAATGAAGAATTTGATGGGTTTAACTCTCCGTTGAACATCCGTCACTCGCAGAATGAGTCATTGAAGACTTATGAAACTCGGCTCTCTGCCGCAGATATGAAATTTAATTCTTTGTAGACTATTACCAAACTCCTTCAATGCATAAATGTCTCCTTGATTCTGAGTAATGCTAGTATCGAAAATTCTCAACGAAACTCCGCGCTGAAAGCTGCTGCTGCGCATGGAACTGTTTTTTGGGATCAATCCTTCAATGATGCCTACCTCACAGCGTTGAAGTACAAACAACTGGCATCTGTCGTAAAACAGCGCGAAAAGGCATCGACTACCGCTTCAGCTACGGCACTATCAGCTAGCGCTCCAGGTACTATGACTCATTTCAAACGTTGTCGTGGTAACGGCTTTTGTGGCCCTTCAAATGCTGCCTTGGAACGTCATCCCTGTCACGTTTGTAATAAATTTGGATTTTGGAAAGACAGCCATAACAGTGATGGCTCCCTAAAAACCGGTATGAAGTGCTATGATACTACTGAAAAGTCTAGCACAGCAACTGGCTCTGATGATGGCTCATTGAGCTCAGATAACAACAACTCATATGGCATGAGAAAGACTGTTCCTTTTAATATGGCCGTACTGTCGAGCGAGAACTTGTCGACCAATGGGTCTGGTGGGTCCTGTGAATTTTTCCTGGACCAAGCTATTGGGCCACCAGTGGATGAAGGTGCCCCATACTCAGCAATTAGCAATTTCGAGCTTCGTCTTTTGACAGAACACCTTGGACACGACGTTGGTTTTGAATTGGAACCCATTCCACTGTCACTCAATGGGCACGAACACTGGCAATATGGCGTCGATGGCCACTTTAGTGCTCCCTGCCCTATTCTTGGGTCTGTTTTGATTCCGGCTGTATCCGACAGCGGACGAAGGGTGCTAACTCACCACCTTTTGTTGATTGGCTCTAGTCAATGGGTCATCGGAAAATATGTAACGAAAGAATCAAAGATTCCCCCACATTAGTTGCAATGCCGGGCAGTTTCATGTTGAGGGTACGGTTGACCAATTTACTATGATCAATCAAGGCTTCCTGAGCTACATGCCGATGTTACGCTTCGGAAACAAGACACGCAGAGCATCCGCTATATCTTGCCTCAATGGCAACCTTTCAAGAGACAGACACTGGAATCAAGACAAAGGCATTGTGGAAAAAGTGCAAAAGCATGTTTGCGGCCATGCCAAACGGACTGATATGATACTAATTATTGAGCGCAACGGACTGTGGAGTGACGCTGTGGCAGACTACGTATCGCGTATGATAGAAAACTGTGTTTGATGCCGTTCCTTTGCCCCTCCACAACCTAGTAGAAAAGTGTGCATCTCATCCATGTCGCGCGGACTGAATGACATTGTCTGCGTTGATCATTTCTACCTCGACTGTGTCTGCTTGTTTCATTGTATGGATATCACTACAAGGTCTTCTGCTGCACTTCTTGTCATCTGTACCTCTCTGGACCAGGCGGTAATGGGCTTCGAACCTTGTTGGACCCCACAGTTCTAGCTAGATGGGTCAGTAAAAGGTGATGGGGCCTTCTGGAATGGTCTGCTTCGTGAGTTGCTCGACAAACGAAGCATTTTTTTTCGTCTCGTACCACCACGCCGCCACAGTAATAATCCACTTGAGAGCAAGCACGGTGTAATCCGCACCATTTTTCTCAAGTTGTGCAATGCTAATTCTCACATGGCTCGAGATCTTCTTGCCTTGCGTGCCGTTTTTGTATCTAATGATCTATATGGAAACGATGTCATGTATTCTTTTGAGTTAGCCGAAGGCTACACCAAGCCTGTAAGTGATGAATCTATTGCCTCCATCCCTGATGAAATTGTGGATGCGCCCAACAGACTTCAAGCCAAACGCAAATTGGGACTTATCCCGAAGTCTATGTCACCAGATGAGCCACGAATTGCAACGGGCGATCTGGTCGAAGTTTACTCCAGTTCCAGTCTGGGTAAGAAAGGAAAATGGTCTACCCCAAAACCCGTATTGGCAGTTGATGCACAGGCTTGTAATATTTTTATACCTGCAAAAGCCGGCAAGACTGCTATTGCTGTATTTGAAGATATCCGTATTGCACTATCCAGCGAATTTTTGCAAGCACTGTAAAGTTAACAGTCGATGCTGTTGACGATGCCATTGACGATATTGTTCTTTAATGAATGAAAATGATGAGAAGCAAGGGGAAAACGACAGCCTCTCATCAGCTCCTGCGAGTACAATGAACGAAGATGCAGACTTCCCTGATCAACAATCGAAAGGAAATGCACATGAGAACCCCGAATCATCTACTCTGAGTCGTGGCGATCGTGTAATGTTATACTGGCGAGCTGAAAAAGTACACTACTGCGGAACTATGAAAACATTGCGCCGCGACAGCTGCATTACTGTACTTTATGATGACAGTGAAAATAATCTTTTCAATCTAGACGAAAAAGAATGGCAACATGAGAACCCAAGTATCTATGCACACTCGTCCTTTGTCACAAATACTGACCAAAAACCCAAAGAGCTACAGAGATTGCTGGATCATTTCGGAAACAAACCCTTTATGCGACACCATGCAAAAGGATGTGAGCAGTTCATGCTAGTCAAATCATATCAAATCGAAAAAGAAACATTTTTGAAGACTGCTCGTTCGGTTCCGAACAGTGATACGCTCCATGGCGCAAAACATTACCAATTGCCATGTTCTGTTGTGGGACCACGCTGTTGCAGAGCACGGGGTGCTCCATGAACCCTGTTGCATAGCACGCAGTACTCTATGAATTAGAAGTGGTTTAATGCAATTCACAAAGCTACTGAATAATACAAGTTTTAATAGGCGACAGCGCCGATTGCAATTATCAGCATGAACGACGCCAGACAGCGCCCACGCGAATGGGCACGGGCGCAAAGATACGAAGGTCTAGCCCTAGGCCGAGTAAACCCGATGGCGTCGCAGGAGAGTAGCGAGGGCCTAAGAATTGTGCTGCCCTGTTTGATTCCCCAGAGCCAACTTTGCAGACACATCCCTACGTCATGGATCATTACACTGACCAGGTTGTGACAACTGTACAATGTCAAACAGAATGATGACTTATCTCTCAAACTGATGGCACGAATCGCACTACATGGAAACGAAGATGATTTCAAGCATGTACTTGAATCTGATTGAACTACACGCCCGCCAAACGGTATTCGTATCGTTGAATCAATTGCAGTCTTGTTTGGCTGGAAGCTCCATCAGGCTGATGTTAAGCTGTCTTTCTGCAGACTGGCACTGCTGGTCGCGATTTGTACGTTAATCCGCCTAAGGAAAGCCGAATGAGATCTACACACTTATAACTACTGTTGACTGCTGTATACGGCTTAGTGAAAGCTATCTCTAAATGGAAAATGCTGTCTGACAAATGTTTTTTTAACCTTGGCTTGACACAATGCCATCAGGTCCCACAACTCTTCTTCAAGGTTGAGAACGGAAGACTGGTGCTCATTGCGGCAAAGCTTTTTGAAGATAGCAAAGCAGCTGGAGTCAGTGATAATGGCCAGCGTTCTTTGAGAAGTTTGTTAAGTCTTTCAAACTTGATACTGTATAGAACAGACCAGGTCGGCTGAGGCTTTGCGATATCACTACAGTACGGAATGAAGATCTCATGGTGTTCACTTATGCTGTTTACCTGCTAAATGCCCTGACCGAGGATCCGATGTCTCATACCCGTCACAAGGCCTTTATCCAGCCACTAAATGAGATTTAAAAGTTCTTTTTTGCCTCTACCAATAGCTCCCTAAGCTGGGTTGGAACAGCTTCTTCCACTTTCTGTTCTTTTAACGCATCTTATTTTTGCAACAGAAGGCTCCTGAAACAAGAGAATGCTATCCGATTGAGCAAAAACAAACTGTCCATAATCTTATAAAGCTTGAAACCACCATTACCAGCCCTTGTTCAACTGATGACTCAAAATGGGAGCTCTCCGTACGAGGGTTTGCTGATGCATCTAAAAAAGACGAGAATGGTCAGCTCGGCGTGCTTTCTGAGCTTCTCGATGGTTCATTTGCTAACCATTCTATATACCAGCCGGTTTCATGGATCTCTCATAAATCGGAGAGACCAGAGAAAAGTTTACCGGCAGCCGAATTACTTGCTTGAGGTGATGCACTTGATGAAACCAGAATGTGTAGTACACTCCTACTCAGAAATATTGGCACTCGATGCTCGTGGTCATCTGTGTGTGGACTCCAAAGACCTGTTCACGTTTTTATCTACCCAACGGAACTCTAGTGATCAATCAATTTGTGGCGACGCTGCGTCTATATGATTTGAGTTCCACGTTGGGACCGTTGAAAGGATTACATGAATTCAGGAAAAAAGCAACCTCTATGATGCACTCACAAAGAAAGACAACTCTGTTACTGAAATATTTCACCTCGAGATCTACAACGGACGATTGAATATTACATTTGAATCCATGTCCGAGACCAAGTCTTCAGACAAGAATTATGGCTAAAAGAAAAGAGAGGAGTAATGATGATAACTGACTCTGCCTGACATTTTGTTGCGTACGTCAGTCGGCCATCAACGTTTGTGACGAGCAATGAATCATCTTAGTTTTTAGCTTGATCACTACTTGGATGACTCTCCTTTACTAGAACTTGGGCGCAACCTGGGACTTAAGTAGACGTATGGAATCTTACTCTTCGATTGGACCACATATACGATTCAAAGAACTGTAAACCTACCTAATATAAGTAAAGATATTATTATGTAACTAGCAATTCATTCTGGTTCGAACGCATGTAAACTGTCATCAATATCACGTATAGGGATTAGGTCAGATTACGTCAACACACCCTCTCGTTCCAATCCATAGAATCAATTGACAGTCCGAAGCTCTTGCAATGACGATTGTGCAACTCAGCCTGCAGCCCTTTTGTCAAAACATCAGCAATCATTAATGAGGTCGGGATATACGCCAGCTCAATAGTTTTCTTCTGGACATGATCACGAACCAAATGAAAACGAACTTCAATATGTTTCGTTCTCTCACTGCACGGGTTATCATTAGAAAGCGCTAACATTCCTTGGTTGTCTCCATGGATAACGACCGCTGCCCTGGTGCAAATTCCAAATTCACTCAATAGTTGTCGCAGCCAGAGACATTCACGAACAGAATTTGCCATCGCAACATACTCAGCTTCTACTGTAGACTGCGGGACAATAGATTGTTTCTTAGATCTTCCAGAGACCACAGCACCAGAAAAGAGAAACCCAAATCCACTAGTCGATTTCCGGTCAATCACATCACCGGCAAAGTCTGCATCACTGTAACCAACTAGAAGGCCATCAGTTTTTCGGTACACAAGTCCGACCTACTTTGTCCCATTGAGATAACGCAGGACTCTCTTCGCGGCCTTCCAATGGTCTTTTCCATGCTTGTCCAGGAACCTAGAAAGATATCCCACCGCAAACAAAATATCAGGGCGACACGTGTTAGCCAAATGTAGGAGAACTCCCACTAGCTCACGCTAAGGTACAGTGCTTAATTGTTCTTCTCCCTCTGTCGCCGTGGACCTTGCGTTTCGAAGGATTGGTGTAGTCACCGGTGAACAATTCTCCATACCAAACCGCAGAAGAGCATCCTCAGAAAGTGGGGCGTTGTGTATTTTAATACTCTCGTTACCATGCTTCTCAATTACCAAGCACAAGAACTTGCTGTTATCAGCTTCTACTCGTAGCTCAACATGCTTTGATAACGCTTCCAAAAACTGGTGCAAGTCTATGTCAGTCCTTCCTGCAATGAGGACATCATCAACATACACAACGAGTACAATCTTCAGCTTGGTTTTATCGTTCACCAAATAAAGCGATGGATCCGCGGAGGATACGACAGCCCCAAGACTGACAAGAATGGGGTGCAGGAACTTCCAAAAAGCTCTTGAGGCTTGCTTCAGTCCATAAATGGCTTTTCGCAAACGGCACACTTGGTGTTCTTTGCTGTGGACTTCAAAACCGCGTGGCTGCTTCATGTAGACTTCTTCTTCAAGTTTGCCATAAAGAAACGCAGCCTTTAGGTCCAATCTCATATAGGACATAGACTGATCAACAATCATAGCCAACAGCATTCGCACAGTAGTGTACTTGGCCACAGGAGCGAAGAATTCAGAATAGTTTACTCCATACTGCTGCATAAACCCCTTTGCAACAATACGAGCTCTATGTCGTATAACTTGACCAGATTTGTTGCGTTTACGGTCAAAAACCCATCTGCATGGAAGGGGACGTGATCCACCCGGCACTTTTGCAAGTTCAGTTAATCCCCTATGTTTTATGTTCTTCATTTCTCTTCGCATTGCAAGATGCCATTCTTTTCGTTCAGTACGAGACATGGCCTCTTCAAATGTAGATGGCAGTTCAGGACTGCAGGCGCCCATCAAACAACGCAGTTGCAAGGCTAACAGGACATCAGGGGTGTACCTATTCGGAGCACTACGTACTCGACTGGATTTTCTTGGCTCTGGCGGGTAATGGGTTACAAGTTCCGGATCCACATTTCCAAATTCATCCAGAAACTCCAAGTCTATCCAAATTTCATCCTGTTCTCCCGAGTTCCCTTCAGTAACAGTTGCGAAATCTTCATTTTCCACTTCATTTCCACTTATTTCCACATCTTCAATTTCTTCATCATCACTGCTTAACAAATCAGAAAAACTGGTAGCATCCTCTCTATGATTCTCAGTTGGCCAGCCAAGAATCGTCTCGTCAAACTGAACATATCTTGATACAAAAAACGTAGCACTGTCGGGATAGTAGATTCTGTAGGAATTTCCTCTCTCGAACCCGACGAGTATGCCCTTCCGAGCCCTCGGACCAAATTTCCCATCTCTCTTCTCCTTTGGTATGTGCACATAGGCTAATGACCCAAAAATTCTTATATGAGATAAGTTGGGACGTGTTCCAAACAATTTCTCAGAAGATGTACTGTTCTCCTCGGAAACAGATGTGTACATACAATTTCGAATATGGTTTGCGGTATTGATAGCCTCAGCCCAAAGCCTGTTCCGTCCAGGAAATGTAAAGAGGGATAGCAACATAGTCCTCGCGGCATCATTCAAAGTCCGATTCAATCGTTCTGCCTTTCCATTCGATTCGGGGCTGTAGGATGCCGTCGGCTGCTTCTTGATGCCTCGCTGAGAAAGACAGTTCTGCAAAGTCTTGGAGAGGTACTCTTTGGCACTGTCGAACCTGATACTCTTCACATGCCTTTCCAATCCGGTTTCCAGCTCAACAATCATATCTTGTACAGCTTGCGGGACTTCAGAACGATTCTGCAGAAACCCCACCATTGAGTAAGCAGTCTTTTCATCATACAATGTCACATATTACTTAGCACCACCAATGGATGCGACACGAATAGGTCCAACAACATCAGTGTGTAACAAATCACCCGGTAGACTTGCATGGCGATTCGCTTGAGCTGCGGGCCTAGTATCTCGAACAGACTTCGATACCTTGCAGTCTTCACATACATCCCAATCAGAAATATTCTGCAAGGGCACACCATTGACAAGTGGGACAGTCTTACGAATATGATCTCTGCAGGTGTGTTTCAGTTGACGATGCCATGGCAATGATTCATTCACTTTTGCCCTGGAAACTAAGGCTGCAGTACCCATACTTCCCGTTAAGCGTTTCAACAACACCGTGTACAAACCATTACGTTCTGACTCAAACCCAAGAAGACAAATGGTGTTCATCTTCGGATCGGTTACAGTAAATGTACCATATCCTTCTCGTTCGTCTCTCTGAAACGTTATAACTAGGTCTTTCTAGCGCATACATCCAACAGACAGAAGATTGAACTTCAAATCAGGGACATACTGCATACCTATAAGGGTAACGTGGCTCGTAATATCATAGGCAACAGTGCTTGCATATATGTTGCCTTGACCATGCACAGACACATGAGTTGCATCTCCGACTTCAGCAGTGTCCCGATGTGATCTTTTCAACGTTTTAAACAGAGAGCAATCATTAAACATGTGGGTTGTTGCCCCAGAATCAATGAACCATTTTGGATGAGATTCAGAGAGATCCGCTCCCAGTAAAAGTGCCATGGCAACATTTGATGCAGTATCAGTGTCCAACTTATGATCATCTGACTTCTCTTGCGCTGGACGATACTTCTTGCTCTCGGGATTCGCATAACAGTTGACTTTCTTGTGTCCAGTATACCATAGTAGTAGCATTTGATCTTTGACTTCGTCTTTGGCTTCAGACGAGTACTTAATGCCCTGGTAACTTCACTGGAAAGTTCAATGCTGGCCAGATAGGTTGCTGCCTTGGAAAGGAGAAGCGCAAGAGATTCTGATAGAGACTTTTCCATTCCCATGATGACTTCTGCAGTGACACCAAATTCATCTCGGAGACCACGCAGCAAAGCACGTAACTGTTCCGCTTCTGAAGTGTTGTAGCCAATCCCTCCAAGCTGAAATTCTAATTCAGAGGGACAAGCGCGTAATTAAAGCACACTTTCACTTGGCTTCATCTTCATGGCCTGATAACGGTCCAAAAGGCCGTCTCTACTAGCCTGAGATACGGCCTGATGCTGTTCCTTTAGAGTCTTCTACACAAGGGACGGATCTCGCATATCCATTACAGGGACTATACAGGAGTCGTGCACTAGAAAAAAGATTGTAGACAAGGCTACTTCCTTACGGCCATCAAACTTCCGTAAACTTTCGTCACTTCCTTCAAGTGGAGATTCAGAGCCATCGACAATGCTCCACAGTCCCTTACTGCGCAGAACAAGTTCAACTTTCCGAGACCAGAGAAAGTAGTTCGTTGACGTCAGCAGCGGTAGACGAATCTTATTAACGTCAACTACAGAACTGCGATCATCCCAATCTTCGTTCATCTCTCAAATACGCAATATGCAGACTGAATGCGTATAACAACGGATATCGTGAACACTCAGAAACGATAGAGAACGGGGATTAACAAGAGGCAGGAGGAAGGGTCTGGGCCCATAACCTCTAGCTTGATCACAACTTGGATGACTCTCCTTTACTAGAACTTGGGCGCAACTTGGGACTTAAGTAGACGTCCGGAATCTTACTCTTCGCCTGAACCACATATACAATTCAAAGAACTGTAAACCTACCTAATGTAAGAAAAGATATTATTATGTAAGTAACAATTCATTCTGGTTAGAACGCATGTAAACTGTCATCAATAACACGTATAGGGATTACGTCAGATTACGTCAACATAGTTGAATGGTCGCCACGCAATGTACTTGTATCACTTACATATGTTTTCCTGTATGTACTGTTATCTATGTCTTGCTCGCACTGCTATATAAGCCTAGTGCCTGCAAACGCTTCTGATAAAATGCCGGTTCAAGCGATTTGCGCCTGAGTTTTGTTTACCCCTTCCACCTCAGTTCTCTGAGGTCTCTTCAGCGCGGCACGATAGTTTCTCCTACGCCTATAGTCTCAGAGCAAACATTAAAAATAAGTACAAGTAATGTACGCGATACTTACTTTATGCAATTAAAATCGGTTGCGATAGATTTTCGCAATTGGAAACTTCTTCGAGCTAATGTTGTGACTCGAAACAAGTATGTGAGCGTTTATTTCTGAAAGAGAAAAAGAATATTTCTTCAGGAAAGCAACTGGAGATATCTCTGAGAATTAATGATTTTGTTTATTTAAGCCGTTATAATATGGAATTTACCATGTCAAATTTTTTTTTTGCAAATGATTCATGAGGTCTCCAAGCAGTCAATGGCCATAGACCACCAGTACACAATCTCCTTTTCTCATTTCAAAGAGATATGAGGAAAATAAATTTCCAAATAAAGAGAAAAGAAAAGAGAAAAAAGTGAATAGAGAAAGAGAAAAAGTTTATGAGAAAAAGAAGAAGAAATTAGAGAATGACACTCAACAAGAATCTGAAATAGCACAACACCCGTGCTCATCAAGCTTCTCATATCGGATCCATCGGTATTCAGCGCTGGCGCTGACAAATGTGTCGGAGTCAAAGACTCCACCGAAGAATGGCCCAGTGGCCTCTGGAACTATCCAGGCATTCGCCATCACTTTTTGAACGGTAGTTGCAGTTACCACTGGTGTAGTATTTCCGTTCTCATTTGATACTTCTTTTACGACTTGACCATTGACCTCCCATTGAATTCCCCAAGGTGTCCACCGAAACCCTGCAGAAGCTCTGTATATTAGTTTGAATCTTATCCCATCGACTAGAAACTTAGGGTGCTCTTTAACTTACCGTAGACATTATAACTCTGAGAAGCATCGTAGCCAAGATCATGGACATATTCATTTCTCTGAACTGAGTTTTCGTCATAATTAGTGTCTTTTTGGCGCAAAATATGGTATGTTAGTCCCAAATTCAGAGGTCACGGAAACGATGAAAATGTCAATATATATATATATATACTTTATATATGAACTTACAGAAGTTGAACTGGACTTTTGTGGTGTCATGGCCCTCAAATTCGATGTCAATCTCATTCTGATTCGGAGTAGATCCTCCAATACCATCATACTTTCCAGTATATGTGAACAAGGACGAGATAATTCCCGAAACGTCAATGGGTTTCATGCAGGCGCTGACGCATCCATATCCGTACCAACGGGAATGCGTTCTTATCGCAGCTCCATAGAAAATTTCATCTATTCTCTTTTCCACCGTCAGGGATAATTTATTTCCATCCCACTGAACAAGATTTGGATCCCACTCATTTCGAAAAACAGGCCCAGAAGCCCAGTTTGGTGCAAAATATATTGAGTTTTGACCAGCACCGAATTTCTCAAGTTCAGATTCGTCAAATGACGATTCACCCAGAAGTTCCCCTGGTGACTCGCATCTACACCCACTTCTGCAGAAGGATGAAAAAGACGGTGACGGTGATGTTGTTGGTGGAGCCGTCGTAGAAGATGAAGATTGCAAAGATGCTTTTGGAGAGAATGAGGGAGATACCGACGGAGACAATTGAACCGTAAAAAAGGGTGATCTTGATGCGGATGGTGACGTTAAGGGCGTGCTTTGCAATATACTAATTGATGGAAATGGAGACCCTGAAACAGAGATGGACGATGACGGGCTTGGTGGCGATTGAACAAGAGGCGGAGTTTCTGTAAATACAAAAGATGGGCTAAGCATTGGCGTTGGCAACGGAGAACTTCGAACTCCTTGAGATGGTGATGGGCTGCTAGAAAAAACCAATGATGGAATCGCTGAAAATGAAGCTGGGGGCGAGGGCACCATAGATAGTAATGGGGATGGAGAAACGAACGTTGATGGCAATGGTTGCTCCTCTTGAAACAAGTTCAAGTTAAATGGAACGTGTTCCATAACAGTGTCCAATAGCTTGCGAGGAAAGGGTAGGTTTCCAGGAATAGAAGAATTTGAAAGAAGTTGGCTTACATTGCTGACATAAGGCGGATGGACGCCGTTTGATCGAGATATAGCAAAGATCGAAGTAAAAAGAAGTAGAGAGTACCAAGGTGACATTTGAGATTCTTTCGGGAAAGAGCATCGCAGTATTGATCATGAGCGACAAACAATGTTTTATAATTTTGTCTCAGAGTGTGAATAAAGTTGTGCACTACTCATGTAACGGACTCAATCAGTCGATGCCCGAGAGCAGTAATTTTGATATGTATAGCCCTTCGATAAATAATCAAACATGGGACTCCCAAGAAATGTTGACGGACAAATGAATTTGTCGGGCCAGTTCTGAGTTCAGGGCATAAGTGATCGAGCAACATTGTCTAGTTCTGACCTTCAGAAGTGTTGTACCAGACTCCAAAGCCGTTGGACATCATATTTCTTCTCCTCATTTTCTCTCGTTTGATATCCTGAAGAGCTCTTCAGGTTGGTTTATTTCCATGAAAATAGACTTCTGTATACTATTTTTTTGCCGCTTTAAATTCGGAGTTAGATCTAAATATAAAACAAATTATTGAGAGTACTATATTGAAATTATGCGTTATAAAGCTTGAAGACAATGTCAGCAAAATATATTAAGATTTCTGTATTGAATTGGAAATATGCTCTGTATTAAATTTCGTCGATTCGACATTGCCACAGTAATATGAAACATAATTTACTATTTAAACGAAAACATTAACGGAACCATATGAGACTTTTTCAAAAAAAAACATTTAAGAGAAAAATGTAATGTGATTGCACAAAAAATTTCAGGATACCTAAAAACCCCATATTGAAAATAAAAATAGTGTACAATATTTTTCTTTTAAAAAGATAGAATCATGTCAGTACACAGTGCGTTTCAAAAGTATAGGACACCCATGAAGCTCGCCAAATTGCGCAATTTTGCCTCTAGACCCCGAAGCCCCTACAACAACACAGTAGAATATTATATGTCTTTTAACAGTAATGCGAATTCTTTTTTTTATTTTCTTTCTGAAGCCATATTTGAACTGATCACGCTACACTCTTCCATCCCTTGCCTTAAAATCATTCAATTTTGCTTTTCAAAAGAATAGGACATTTCGAACTCGTACGTAAGTATTTCCAAAACACGTCGTCTTACTTCCTCAAAACGACACCAAATCTTCTAACTTAAAAGCGTTTAACTTAATACATCAAACATTACCTTAGATCAAGGCCATTTTTCTCGTTTTCATATCATTTTTCTTAAACAATTATTGCAATATAAACATAACATTTTACTGGAAGCGTAATCATACCCAGCGCTAATTATAGTCATAACTGTATGCAATCATTTTATCCTTGTAATGTATGTTGAACAATGGACTTCATTATAAGAACGATACTTTTATAAAAAATGGTAATGAAATACGTATAAAATTTTATTTCAGTTTATAAAACTGAACAAGTTTTCTATTCGGAGTCTTATTGTAAACAACACAAGACGCCGTAGCGTGCCATTATTACTAACAAAAAAGGTAGATGCGAAAAGGATATATTTCAAAATGAATAGAACTTTTGTTTAATGAACTACAGTGCTTTACATATTGCTATCATAAGTAATAAAAAAGAGCAAACAAAAATTGAATATACTAACGTTCTATTACAGTTTATATTACGGTGTGGACTAGATTTTTGATAAAGAAGATCTACAGATAAATAATGTTCGGTTAACGTTATAAAGTAGACTTAAAACGGTTTTCATGGCCTTTAAAACAATTCTGTAAAAAACTTTACATATTCTTATCAGAAATGTAAAATAATTTTCCACCAAGATAGCGCGATAATTTTGTAGTCTACAGTAATTAAAAACTTTCTTTTTCAACTAGAACGTAATGCCACGCAGTTATTTGCGCGTATATTTCACTTAAACTCCTCTGTAAATGAATAAGCTATACTCGTTATAATGATTTATGGCCATTGCAGGCCATTCTAGACAGTTTCTAATTAAAAAAATGTATTAAAAATAGCGCGAAAGGTATGAATATTCTAAGTATGGGATGTTATTGAAACGCGATGCTTTAGCGTTGAACAAGTAAAATTTTATTCAAAGAAGAGAAAATCAACTTCTGAAGAAGGCAGAATGAAGTTTAAAAGTGAAATGTCCTATGCTTTAGAAACGGTTCTCTAACTTTAAATGTTTAGAGACTTGTTTCGGTAGTATTACAATACTGAAAACGATGATTTGGGTCAAAATGCCAGGTGTCCTATACTTTTGAAAAAGACTTTATGTCTGTGGTATGTAGTTCTCATATACTCTGCGAGAAGTGCAGGCAGCATTTTATGTGGACCATTTATATGCAGATATGTATATATATATACATAATTGAAATCGACCAGAAAAACGCTAAAAATTACAATTGTCATACTTTGGGGAGTTTGTGCTTTTGAAGAAATGCTACATACCTTGTGATTGTTGTTTTCTGTCATTATATTTGTTCTACGTTATGAAAGTATTATGCGGTTTGTTATGAGACACTATGCCTCGAGATTTGCTAGCTTTTGATACTGTAAATCTAAACGCATAATTGCTCTTGCGAGAAGAACAGAGAGCTTGGGTTGCTTTTTATTCACGTGGCATCTAATCTGTTCAGAGGGCTACGATGAACATGGGACTTCAAGAATACGTGCTTCACAATCTCTGGACGAAACGAAGCACTTCTGGTTCGTGTTCTGTATATTTGTAATCAGAGTGCGGGGAATGCAAAAATTTACGTGAGAAAAACAAAGCAGAATTGATAACAGAAGCGGACGTTTTCGTGCGATGTCGAATGAATGTAGCATCCAAACATGAAATAGAAAAGAGAAATAATGTTGACCAACGCTTCAAACTCAAACAGAAAAAGACAGTGAAGAATTACTCGCAAACATCTAAAGATCATTGACAGACGAAGTACAGAAGTTTTTTTTAGTCTCCCAAAGAAATTCGCTTCATGCACCCCGTTCTGTATATAGTAGAATGCATTTGGTAAAAAACAAAAGCAACTGTGATGGTTTGAATATCATAGGGGCGGATTTTAAGCAACAGCTGAGCCACACATTTCGATGATCGATTAACACGGAAGCCCAGCAGTTGATTGCGGTGCGCCCTTCATGCAGATCCTAAGTATAGATTTCAAGTACAGCAGTCTACTCATTCTGGTCAATAGCCTTAAACCTGAACCTTGGATGAGAGCGAACAAAGCCGGCGTGGTTTCCAATTCCAGAGACACGTCGAATAATTTGGGAAGGCGTTCCCGCAGAAGGCGTTCCCGCAACCGTCATGGTAGCGCCTTCCTCACAAGCGCCTCTGCAGCCACTACGGCATCTGAACGAAAACAGGCCACATTCATTGATGACGCGACAGATTCTTCTGCATTGGCGGGGCGAAAGCTGCAACGTGCCGGACTGATGAACTGGACCGTCGACGAGCGACTCTGTCAAAGCGACGGAGATCAGCGTGAGCGAAAGAAGCGTGAGGAAGACGGTCTTGCTCATGGTGTGTGTTTTTTAGAAAAACAATCGGCGTGGACCAGACGGCGCGAATCCACAAAGTGTGACGAACTTGTCGATGATGGGATGCTGCGGCGAGATGGGGTGGCCGCACATTCTAGCATCCCCAAAAGCCTTTTATAGAGGCTCGAGGCGCAGTGGTGGGATCTCAGAGTTGGTGTAATTCGGATCATAAAGATCGGGAAAAGACGGGGTAAGAAAGTAGCAGAATAGTTGGATGCGCGTGCATGAGGGTTGGTATGAGGTTCAATGGGCGACTGTTCATCGTTGTGGGCGGCGCTTCAATCGGAGCTCGAGATTCTGGCCGCGATATTCTCGGACGATTGCATCGGCTTGTGGACATGATGCAAAGAAAGCAAAAAAGGATTGAAAGCGTATCAGGCAGCTGAGGATGAGCGGTCTTGGTGGTATCGGATGATGTGGTTGGAATGAGGCTTGGGTTGGACGGAGGGGGGGGGGTGTGGGTGGGTGAGAGTCTCACCTGCACGTTCAAGTCCGACGTTGCATTGCAGTTATCGGTCTCATGTCTCGTGTCATGGTGAGACTGGCAACTGCAATGCAAATGAGCTGATGACGAAGACACGAAGGGGGCGGTGCGAGGGGCGAGCTGCCGGCGAAGTCGCAAGAAGTGCTCGGCGGGCGCTTGCTGCCGCGCCGTTCAGGTCAACGTAGCGCCGACGCTGTGCGAAATTGCTGCCGGGCAGCGCGTGCACGTTAATGACAAATTTTTTCAATGGGGCCGAACATCGGTTTTAAAATTTCAAACATTCCACGTTTGCTTCGCCACACATGTGACGAGCGACAGCTGGGCCATCCAGCGCAGCGTGGAGCGCAGCCCATTGGCGTCGCTTACATAATGAGCAACAACACGCAGCCGCCAACCGACTTCTCCACCCGCCGCCACCGCCATCCGTCGCCATCCGCCGCCATCCGACGCCGTCCGCCGCCTTCCGCCGCCTTCCGTCCCCGCCCCCAGGCGCGCCCGTTGTTAACGCCAAAGCGCCAAGATGATGCTCACGGAGACTCTTCGCCATGCGCTTCCTTCCCTTCCCTCCCGCCATTCCAGGCAGGGCGCCACCTACCCTCAAAAGTTCAATCGCGTCATGCACTTTGATATAGTCCGCAACAAGCGCCACCACACCAAACAGCTGCTGCAAATACTTCGGGCCGACACCGCCCAGGTGTTGTACACCGTTCACAAAACGCCGGGCGGGGTCAAGTTGGTGTCGACCGCCACCAACGCCACCCTGTTCCGAGCCACCATCAACAAGACGTTCAAGACAGTCAGAATACACGCCGCGCACGACGACAGCGCGTTGTTCACCACCCGCCAGCACGGGTCGCTCTTCAGCATCACCGACGTCTTTCACGGCGAAATGAACGAAGAAAGCGCCCCCGACATCCAGCTGTGCGCAGGCTCCGACTACACCCTGACCGAGGTGAACGGCGGCAGGACTTTGGCCGTCGTTGAGAGGGAGCTTCGTTGGACGCAATTCACCCACCACTCCGTGTACGTGGACGTGGGCTTGAACGCCCCGCTTTACCTTTTGCTCGTTGTCACAATCAATCTTCTCACTGATGTGTGAAGATCCGCCTGGTCAGCTTACAACTTACTCAATAACTCCCTAACTTGTTTTACAACAAAAATACACAAAAATCAATAAAACCTGCCGTTCACGATGTGCACCGCCTGCGATATGTAACTCCCGTGCCTGCCTTGCGTGCGCTGACGGCAGCCGACTTAGCCTGCGTACGTCATCATTGTCCTCGCAGCCGTCCGCCACTGTCCTCCAGAGCGCGGCACCCCGTTCCCTTTCCGAGGCACTCGAGTGCCCTTCTTCGGCAGCAGCAATTTGGCACGCACTGTCGTAGCGCACGGATCCCCACTCCCCTGCCTGGCGGTGTCCAGCATCACCTCCGCGCGCTACTCATTGCGAGCAAAGCCGCCAACACCATCCCACAGCACGGACGCAGCAGTCGCCAATGCCATCACCTGTTCCTCCACTCGGGCAGCGTTCTGCGTCAGCCGGATCAACACGTTCATCGCCTCCGCCGCGCGCTTGTCCTGCTCCACATGAAGAGAAACTACATTGAAGGCCGCCAGGTCCGAGCAACTTACCGCCCGCCTCATGCATGCCGTCAAACTGTCCGCTTTGCCGTTGTACGGCTGGTCCAACCTACATCTTCGCGTCGAAAGCGGCAGCCGCACGAAATGATAGCTTGCCACATCATCAATTTTCCGAAACACACTCGCCGCACGTCTGCAATCTTGTTTGCCATCGCTAATTTCTCATTGCTACAACGCTCAGCGAAGCATTGCGACGGCCTTCTCGGCAGCGCCCGATGTGCTACCACAGCGCTGTCGTTTCCATATCGCAGCAGCAATGAACGCACAGCGTGCAAACCAAATGCTTCGTTCATGCACAGGTTGTAGGCCATTTGCCGATGAGGCGGCACCCCCGCACTTCCAATCTACAGCAGACACACCAGCGCATAAAGCACTGCAGGATCTTCCGCTAGTTCATACTGCGCCCAGTAGAAGTCCAGCGCCATGATGTGGTCAGATGGCACATGGGAATGCCCGATCGTGTTCAGCCGAAGCAGGAACCACCGCACTGGTCCTTGGAAAGAGGAGGATTGTCGGTTGAAAATGCTCTCGTCTGCAGAGTACGCCTTCTTGAGTTCCATCAGTGAGTCTACATTGTAGTCCTGAGCGAGAGCATGTGTCAGAAGGCGAACCGCGCGGTCGGCGTCCTGCTCTTGTGCAAGATCGCCGTTTGTCAACACCCGGGCCAGCCCTATCTTTGCTTGTGCGAGATCTTCAACCTGGCCTACGCATTCATACTACTTTACGGCGCACTTGGAACATGGCCTCCAGCAAAACGTTCCAGTAGTGAACGGCCACGCCAGACGACTCATTCGCAAACCGCAGTTCGAGAGTCGGATGGCGCGCTTGTACATTGCAAGTGGGCGCCTCTCGTTGCCTTGGAGGAGAGGGTCACTGAGTAGTCTGCTGGCCATGTTTTCCATGTGCGAAGCGTGACCACCAAGCTTGGCGGCACGTGTCATGAGCTGAACGCCTCAGCGAACGTCCCACCTTCCCACTACTCCGGTGCACAGCAGAACGCCGAGCGTGAAAAAGAGTTGAGAATGTTGGCAACAACGGATCGCTCGTTCCAGCAACGGAATCTCGCGGCGTTTTACACGGAGCGTTTGCACAACGGCGAAAGTAGGCGGCAAGATGGTACATTGCAGCGGGGCTTTCGTGTTGGCATATAGCACATTCTAGCAGCTGGAGACCGCGGGGGATGTCCGCGGGATATCGTCGGAGAGAACATGGGCGAGGCTGACCATGGCTCTGTGGTCATTGCTTTCTCGTATCATGCATTCAAGCCGGGTGATTTCGATCGTGCTTGACAGGTGCATTTTCGGAAAGCTGCGGATGCATGTGGAAGAAACGGGAGACTTAGTGTTCCAGTTTGATACAAGTTCGATCCAGATGGATCATTACACGCCGCGTGCGTGGAACACGGAAAGCGAGGTGCGAGCTGCACGCAACGCGCGATGGACACGGCTTGGCATGGGGCATAATGTTCTATATTGGTTGGAGCCGTCGGAAAGGCTCGACACTCTGGTGCTGAGCGGGCACAGCGCACTCGGGGGCTGGGGGGCAGCGACTATCAAGCATGCTTCAAAATCTGCGTACAATGAGCCTGTACCGATGGCATCGGCGTCAAGAGCTTCCTCGCTATTCCATTATTAAGTACCGAACCCCGAGTCCGCGCCTTCAATGTACAAGTATCGCGGAAAGCCGCGACGCAGCACAGCGCAGCTGCACGGCGATTGCCGCGCGCCCTTGTAACCGCGGCTCCAAGCCCCGGGCGGTGGCCGTGGACGACGCGCTCTCACAACCGTCTCCGCCCGCTGCCGCCCCCCGCCAAGGGCGACAACAACTTTTCTCTATACAATGCACACAGTTCCCCTTATCGCATTACACTAATCGCCGCATCGCACGGCCCGCGATGCCCACGCATTCCTTGCTCTCTCGCTCAGCATCCACCGCATCCTTGAAATCTCCTCCTCGTCCTGCGCAAACTCCTCCTCCACCGACTTCCACAGCTCCATGCTTCTCTGCATCGCTTCCTCCGTGTACTCTTCCGAGTCCACCAACGCGCTCGCTAGCAGCGCTCTCGCGCACGCATCGTCCGCCTCCTCCACGCAACTCTCAAGCAGCTGCATGGCACGTTTTCTATCCATCGGGATCCCCCCAACTCCGGTCCACAGAATGTATCCCAGATTCACCATCGCCACTACTCTCAACCCGGTGTCCATCACTTCCTCCAGCAGTTTCACAACCTCTGCCTTTTTGTCACCTCCTTCGCACCCTTTTTCCAGAACAACGCTGGCCAAGTTTAGCAAGTTTGCCTCGTAGCAGTGCGTCGCCCGCTTCATCGTGTACGTCATCCGCTTCGGGTCTCCATCGAACGGCAATTGGATGCTGCTCATTCTCAGTGACAAAGGCAACCACGCAAACATAACCTGTGACTCATCGTCGCCCACGATCTCGCGGAAGATGCTTTCGGCTTGTTGCAGGCTTTCCTCCGACTGCGACTCGCTCAAAACAATCGCCTTGACGAACTTGGTGCCGTAAAAGCCAGCTGTCCCGGGTAGCTGCTCCATGAGCTTTTTCATGTCTTCGTCAGTTTCGCATTCGAAGCGCCGCGCTGCAATCTCCTCCGGCAGCTTTTCCGCATCCCGATCTCGCATCAGCGCCACAGCGCGCTGCGCATCCGCCTTCACATTTCTGGCACCGCTCCACAGAATGCAGCACATGACGCGGAACGCCGCAATGTCCTTTGTGCGCGCATAATCCTCTCGACAAAACTGCAGCGCTCTGGGGTGGTCGGCGGGCTCGCTCTTGAAGCCCAGGAAAATGTCCAGCAGGGACACGCGCGCCGTATTCGAGTTGAACTCGATGAGCGACGTTTCCCACAGCTGTATGGCGCGCGGAAAGTTCTGCACCTGTTCGACGTCGCGGTATATCTTGGCCAGAGTGCAGATGAACGTGTCCGACCTCACTTGCTGAATGGCGTCTTCCATGAGGCGGACGGCGCGCTCTGGGTCGCGTTTTGATGGCGGAAGTTCGTCTCCGGCCAGCAGATATGCGAGGTTGCGCTTGGCCACCGGGAAGTTTCCGGCTTGGATGGACTTTTCAAACCACCTTGCGGCTCGTTTGGCGCAAGCGGGGAGGTGATGGGTGCCCTCCCAGTAGCACATACCCAAGCGGTTCATCGCCTCGGCGTCGTTAGAAATGCGTATGGCCTTCTTGAAGAGGTTGATGGCACGAGCGTTGTCCGTCTTGATGCCCTTCACGGTGAGCAAGTTGAACGCCAGGGCCTCCATGCACTTGGGGTCGTCGCCGAATCTCAGCGATCGCTCGCAGAGTTGTACGGCGAGCTTCGGGCGCGGCGTGCCACAGCGCACGTCGTTAACGGCGTCCGAAAGGTTGCGGAGTATGATGGTGTCCTCCTCCTTTCTCAAGGAACGCTCGAGCAACGGAATGACCTGGCGGCGTTGCGCGGCGTCGTTGCTGTGGAGGTAGAACAAAGCGAGGTTGTTCATGGCGGTGGGGTCGTCATGCTGTTTGATGGCGCGCTGGAGCAACTGTATGGCGCGTGAAACATCACGAAGGTTGGGCTGTTCGGAGAAAAGAAGCTCGGCGAGACTGACCATGGCCTCGGGGTCGTTGTGTCGCTTGATGGCGAGCTCGTAGGCGCGGGCCTTGGCGTTTGGAGTGTCGACGCGCGACGGCATCCCCGCAGACGGCATTGGTCATGGGAAGTGAGAGGGGGCAAGGGGTGGCGGAGGGCTCGTGAGGTTTGTGGGGGAGCAAGAAGCGCAGAGGGAGCTATGGGGGGTGAAGGCGATGCGAAAGGCGCTGCGGAAGGTACTGTGAAAGACGGCGAGCAAGGCATTGCGGCAGGCACTGCGGCAGGCACTGCATTAAGGCGCGGTGGACGTGACAGCGAGGGCGCAACAGGGACTGCCCTCGCGCGTGGAAGCTGCGCTGTCCTGCGCCGCAGTGCCACACGTTGGCCACACTGTCCCATTTTAGCGTCCCCTCTTTACTGGCACCTTCATTGACAATGCTCCGCTGCAAAAGCGCTCTCCTGCGGCTTTGCCGCCTTGCCTTCCGCTGCGCGCTGCCTCGCCACCACCGCCTCCCCTATCTTGGCCCCATTTGCCTACCATGCACTTGCAACTCGCGCGAGGAGACTCCTACATTATAGCAATTTGTTGCCCTCAAGCAAAACCCGATCAAAGGTTGCACTGTTTGATTCGGGCAGCGTCGCCCTCGAGGCCAACAGAGTGTGCTTCGGCTAGCTCCATGGCTCTGCGCGCAAATCCCGCCACCTAGCACACAACCTATACAACTTACATTCGCTCCTGTTTGTCACACTTTTCTAAAATCCGAGAGTTACGCTATTCTTCCCTTCTGCAGCTTTTACAACTGCCCTTGCTCAACGACAGTGTCACGTCGATTTTTGCTGCCCCCGTGATGATCCCTGAGTCGGAAACAAGTTTGCGACGCTGTCTTAAAGCGACACAGAGCCATTATCCTGAAGATAATCAGTATGTGTTAACGGGCCTCTCCAAAAGGATACCGATGGAGCTTTCGTGGTACTCTTCAACCCATTCCATTCCGTGACAGTTATGGAACGTGTATGTAGTGCAATGAGAGAGAAAAAAGGCCAACGTTGCAACAGAGCACTTTGCATGTCGGAAATGAGCGCTGACATAGCGACGGAAGCGATCGCGTAATTAGGCCTGTGTCGGTTGTGCGCCAAAGGGCTCGAAGAGATAGGTATGGGGGCGTATTCATGAGCCCACAGAAGAGCAGAAGCGACCCGGTAAAAGGGCCATCGACCCAGTTGCCATTGACTAACATCCGTGCTTCATCTGATAACAATTGCTGAACATTCATCATTATGGCAGCTGCTAATAACGATGCGTCGATTAATCTGAAGCCAAGTAAGCCGGAAGCGTTCAGTGGCAATCATGATTTCTTGATTGTCAACACTTGGCTTTTCAAAGTTGATGAGTATTTCAAACTCGTCCTGCTCTCAAACCAAAATTTGATACTGAGTGACGAAAATTTAATATCATTTGCGACTAATTTGCTAACAGGCATGGCCGCAATTTGGCAGTAACCTTTTCCAGGGCTTAATTTGGCAGTCATTCGTGTGCCTTACAGTGCTCCAAATCTCCATACGACACTCACCTAAATTGACAATAAAGAGCCTTCTGTAAACATTACATGCTTGAAACTTTGTCCAGTTCCTCTACAATTAGGCCCTTTCTACATACAGTCTGTTAGGAAATCATAACACGTTGGTGTCAAAGTAAAAAAATGATGATTTTGGTACTGTACGGCTACAAAATTGAGTTTCAAAATAAATTCAAGTCCAAAAACCGTTTCAAAAACATAACAACTTTATCAACTTGAAGTCTCTTTTGGTGACTCGGTACCTAGTATCCCACCTTTCTGCTGAATAACGCTAATAAAGCGTTTAGGCATTGAATTGATGTAGCCATGAATTGTCGGAACTGAAGTATTGTCCGGGCAATTCTTAATACAGTTTTTTAAATCAAAAACTGTGCTGAATTGCCTGCCATGGCCATAAACCATTCTTGATAATAGACCCCATAAATAATCAATGGGGTTTCAGTCCGGTAAGCGCGCTGGCCACTCCATGACATGAATGCTTTTTTTTTGTATCCAGTCTGATACCAATTTAGATTTGTGTACTGGGGCGCTTTCTTGTTGAAAAACAACATTTTTCCGTTTACACAATATCCAAAAGGTAGCATGTAGTTATTGAAAACTTCCTGATAGCGTGCAGAGTCCATACTTGCATCAAAAATAGCAATTTTTGTTTTCCACACTTTGATATACCGGCTTATACCATTACAGAACCGCCTCCAGAATGTCTTCTATAAAGTTCTGAACGTTCTTTTCTAAGATTATGCCAATAATACTTAAAACAATCTGGACCATCCAAGTTAAAATTTTTTTCATCATAAAATATTACCGTGTTCCATTGATCTTTCCAGTGCGCCATGTTTGCGCACCAAAAAAAGTCTTTTTTGCTTATGATGTTCTTTCAGAAAGAAAATTTTCCTCATCCTTTTATACTTGAACATATTTCTCTTATTAATTTCCCTCCATATTTTTGATTTAGATACATTGAGATTTAAGTTTTTTGCAATATTCTTGTACAAAACTTTTTCTCGACACAGTTTGCGTTTAATACCGCGCTTATCTGCGAGACTGAGAAGATTGGGATGCCCTGTAGATTTCTTTTCTCCATAACTTGCTGGGTTTTTAAGAAACCGGAGAATTGTGGCAGGATGACGCTTTAAATGTCGGCCAATTTCGGCATATGATTTTCCGTTAGCTTTTAATTGTACAATTTCAAGCTGTTCGGAGCGCGAAAGAGGTGATCCTCGAGCCATATTGATGGATGTTGATGATGTATTGGTTATGATCATGAAACGGTTTTTACTTATATGCTCTGCAAAAGACGCACCGCAGTATTACTTTGGCGCGTTGTTTAGGAGTGATATGATTTTGAAACGCACTTTATGATTCTAGACTATTTCGAAATGGACCCAATTTTATATCCACTTGTCCCATGGATATATCTGGCGCCATTCCCAACTTCCGTGTGGTACTGTCAGCCCTCCTGTCGAGGTAGTAAAGCACAACGTCCGTTAGGAGTTTTTGTTGACTCCAGAGGCGCGTATTCCTAAAGGTGGTCTCCGGTATCCGCTGTCGCGAGCCGGGGGAATTCTGAAAGGGATCCGCAAACACCAAGCGGAGAGGGAGGTTCACTGGGCGGACCATGCTCCTACAGGCACTGCTATGATGCGACCTGGGGATCGGCGGCTTAGAGCCTCCGTGAATAGACAAGAGACTCCAACCGGAAAATGTAGAAGGAGACTCAAGGGTGCTTGTCTTTACTTCCCCAGAGGTGGAGCTCAACCGGCAGAATAAATATCAGGCCGGGAGCCCGCCTCGCCAGGTCTCACTACTGTGCTAATTACCTGCATAAAATATCTAAAATAAATAATAAATTCTACCGTACCTCAAGGATACTGTAGCGCACGCGGGCGAGATTATGCACCACGTGGCCCAGCCACTAAATTACGAACCCTCCTTAGGAATATTATACCTTAAGGCCAAACCACCGAATTTCCGTAGGAGCCACTGTACAACATTCCGCCATAATGTAGAAACCCCGATAAACAAAACGAATCCCCATAGCCCTTTTCCCGCCAATTGACGTCTCGAGGCGCACAAGTACGAACTCGGACAATCCCGACCACAGCTATTTCAGTTTCGTTGACGTTCGACACTAATTCCCACACAAAATGTCTTACATAGAGGCTGATGCGCCCTAGCTTTCTACATCAGCACAAAAACTATTATCACAAACCAATGAGAAAGAAAAACCTATTGAATCGACGGCAGTCTGTAAACAGTCATCCAATCTACCATCTTACGTATCACATAACACGTCAGAACACACCAATACCAGAGAATTCTCTCCTCGCCAAAATATCGAAACTCAGCACTACGACCACGACGCAGTTCTAGCCTTCTTTCAAATCATGAGCCGAGCTGGGTATGGAAATCGCAAGGCTCGAAAAAAAGCTTAAAAGGGGTCTTCAAAGAGGCCGTTAAACTTGCGGCTGCAGAGCATAATGTAAAACGAACCGCTAAGGGATGGCAGAAGAAGTTTACTAGGATAAAGCAAGAGTACTCTGCTTTTGTTACGAAGCTACATGCGTCTGGAATTGTAGTGCAATGCCCCAAAGAGGAAAAGACCACGAAGGCGTTCGGAATCTCCCTCTCTATGAGGCGGCGCAGCGAACAGAGCACCCTCCAGTGAGGCGCAACTAGCCGGGTGTAAACCGGGGCCTCACCTTCGCGACTAGCGCAGAGGTCGTCAAGTGGAGAAGCGGTGACACGGGTGCAATCCTCTAGCGAGGTACGAGCCCGGCTAACGGGGAGCGCGGGCCTGCTGTGGTAGCGGGTCGCGCGAGCGTAGAGCTATCCGGAGATCCGGTGAACTGTACCTCGTACGAGGACGAACGCGACAACGATAGAAACACTCCCAAAGTTGGGTTCTATAACACGCAAGGCGGCTAAGCTACCATGTGCAACGGGCAATCCCTCCGATGAGGAGTAGAGAGCGTCCGAAGGCGTAGAAACGTAGGACCGAGACCCTTGGTGGGGGGACTTTACTGTGTGCGCCGGCCGCAGGGCCGGTGCGCTAAGTACTGCCACACTGTGAAGTGCACAGTGTCATTCATCCCAAAATTGGGTTCTAAAGGTATGTAAAATCCCCCCAATTTGTGGCACACCTCTAGCAATCATGATGTGGTCCACGTGTACCATCCGCACCATGCGGCGTCATTTCTATCATAAAATACTGTACCAGTCCCCAATGGGGTTATGAACCAAAGCCACGAAGTTCCCCGATACCGGGCGTTGCTCTACACATCCCCCTCCCCAAGACGGGGCGTACATCCCATGATGGACAGAGCACCGGCGAAGATGCAATGCAAAAAAGCAACTGACCCGGGTTCCCCGGTTGACCGCCCCACGAAGGGCAACTACGGTTTCAACGCGACATCCGACCCGACCATCTGTGCAACACCGTCGTCTCCGTCCTCACCGTCTGAGCGTTCTACCGTCTCTGCGAGTCTTACACCGTCACTCCGCCCGGCCACTCCGGTAGTCGACCTCAACACGAGGGAAATGCCTCCGAATCAGCCCCCAAAGAACCCTTCACAGGGATACTTCCCCGGGTTCCGGTCCTTGCCACGTCCGTCAGCGGGTCGTGGTGGCCAACCCGGTATGGGGACTAGTGTAAACGCAGCGCAATCCGGCCTCGGAGCACCCGTACACACGCCTCGAACCGTCGCCGCGCAACCGCCAGGCTTCGTACCTTCCCCGTCCGTGGTTCCGTACCCAATGCCGATGTGAAACTGGCTTGCGGCCCACCTACTCCCCGCGGCTCATCCGGCGGCAGGAGGCCATTTGTGGCCAACATTTGACTCCCTCGTAGGGCTGAACCCGAACAATCCTCGGCATGCGATGCGTTGGCGCTTGGCGCCGTGGTTCCACCCGGTCGCTGTCCTCGATAAGGGTCTTACCTCCGCATACGTGGACGCGTCGGACAATTTGCCCGGCGATCTTCCCGGTATCGTTACGACCTCGTGGGACTGGCGTCACAGGATTGCCATCCTGGTTCATCACATCCGTCGGCTTCCCCGGGAAAGCGTAGCCTCCGCACATGCGGCATTTATTACTATCGCATAGCAGCGGCAGAATCGCGCGCCGTTTGAGACGCCGATATCTCCGGGCCTTCGGTTTGACATCGAGTTGTACCGCACACGCGGGGAGGTCCCGTACTGCGAGCGCTTAGCCACGTTGGAAACATTCGCATGGCGCCGTGTCCCGATCGCTCGGCAAGAAGCCCTATGTTGGGATCGACCGATTCTTCGGGCAGAGTTCCGATATCTCTCACAGGACTATCGGTACAACTTCCTGCAGCACTTCATCCGTTTCGAAAGGCGTTTGCGATCCCGACTCGGGTACTTCGTTCCGTATCAAAATGTAGAAGTCGAACGCATCGCGGCTCCGCACCGGCGCGGTAGGTATGTACCTCTCCTCGATTGGTGGGCAGCGTTAGAGGTCTGTCGCGGGTGCTACGTCGACCTTATCCCGGTGATGACCTACATGGGGTCGTATCTCATGATTGATCTCCGCGCGGGGTTATGGTCCGTGGTTGTCACGGAGTGGGCTGCCCGCGTAGCGGCATATATCCTCGATGAGACGTACGACCAATATCGCCTGTGATATATCCCTCCCCGAGTACGGGCGGCGATCCGAATTCTGGATCTGCGTGTTCCCTTTGGGGGTGAGGAGAACGCCGAGGAGCCGTTGACTCTCCTCGACTTCATCGACGGAGTTGATTGGAGTGAGGTCCCAATAACGCAGAGCAAGCGCGGCCAAGCGGCCGCTGGTTCAGGTCCCGGTCTCGGGCGCAATACAGCATTCGCGGTCGATTATGTGTTCTTCGACCCCTGGGAGTATAGAGAACTGACGGCCGCAGAGGCGGGAGATCTTCGCGAAGCGCCACGCCGGATTCCCGAAGGGCACCCCATTGGGTTCGTCGATTCGGACGATTACCAACAGGCATATCCGGGTGGTGATCCAATGGTAGATAACGATTCCGACTCGGGTGGTGAAGCGCCATATGCGATGAATGTCGCCTCCGCGGGCGGTGTCAGTGGCCGTTCCCCATCCGGGGTAGGCGATGTTGCGCCGAATGTCCCCAGCGAGGGCACGTCTGCGACAGCAGTCGGCTCCCATGGGGGGGTGCTGAACCCGGCTCGGCTGGTCACGCGACGGGCGCGGCAGCGCCGGGCTCGAACGCGAGCAGTGCCGGCGAGGCCGAGATCATCGCGAGGTTCCTCAGGAGTTCCGGTTTTAATGCCCACGAGGCGGGGGGTGACGTCTCCGCAATGCGGGATGCGCTCACGAACCGCCTTCGCGGTGGTCGTTTTCCACCTGGGGGCAGTAGTTAACCATTCGCCGGTGCCCGATCGTTTCCCGCCTAGGGCTTATTGTAGCGTTGTATCCATATGGAGTAAACGTGATCCACTTGTGGCTGGTGACCCGGGTATGCGGCATGCTAGTTACCCAACTTGGGCTTTGTGCAACGTAAACGGTAGCGCGGTTCCCGCATGGCGGTGGTACTGTACCAGTTTTGATCTGGGAAGGTGCTCGATTGGTTCGAGAGTATCCCATTCTGGGGCGTAGCCGTACCAACGTACGCGGTACTGCAGTATACCGTCCTGATCCCGGGAGTGGCCGACGATGCGCTCCACTACGTACTCCTGTGAGTAGACGTTCCGGCCTTCGGGGTTGTTGTCACGCCCCAAAACGGGAGTTTCCCTGTGAAGGGTTTGCGAATTCACGGGACGCGGCGCCCTGAGCCGTGTGAACCCACTCGGCTTTCCTTGCAGAGCGTACATCGTATTCATAGCGCTGCTTGGCGGCGTTTCCCGGTTGCTGGTTGACATCCCCTGTGCGGGTTGTGTCGGCTGTTCCACCTGCGTGGGTGTCACTTCCCGGATTGAATTCGTAAGCATGCCGTACGGATGTGCCGGCGGCCGCGCGTTCCCGCTCTCGGGTGACGCTCTCGGCTTGAGCATAGCCGCTGCGGCGAATTCCGGGACATCCCGATACGGGTGGCGACCGTGCGCTCCGCGGTACTCATCCCTTACTGCGAGGTGACGAACTTCCCCCAGTCTTGATGGTGGCAGGGGTTGTCCGCGTGGCTCTGGCCTGTTTATCCGAGACACTAGGGGCGTTTTGACCCTTGACGAGGGAGGCTCGTTGGCGTTCACGCAGCGATTTTCCGGGATCTCCTGCGTCTTCCCCTCGTTGGGCTCAAGGCTGTCGAGTACTGGGTGCCATTTCGCGCTCTCGTTAACCGTTCCCTTTGAAGGGTTGGCCGTTTTTGACGCGACGACCCGAGCTCCTTCCATGACTTGTCCGACCGTTTGTGGGGAGTTCCCGCGGTCCGCGGTGTGCGGCTTCGTTGACACTCGGTACGTGACGTCAGGCAATGATCACGGTTCATCCCCCGATGGGGTCAGCGGAACGACCAGCCTCGCTTGTTGCTCGAAGTGGTTGGGTCTTTCCTCAAGCGAGGGTGTGGGGTAAGTGCCCACTTCTGTATTTGCGCGTTTCCGCCGGCCATTAGGTATTGCGGTGCGCCTTCCCCATGTCTCACGGTTGTTATCCCGTTGCGACGGCGGTTGTACAGGAGCCGCAGTTGAGAAAGTAGTCTCCTCCCCCTCTCTAGACGGAGCAAGGGGTATGAGATCACTGATCGTTTCTCGAAGATCACGCATGCCATCCCCCTCCGGAGCAGCACTGCAGCAGTAATAGCCTACGACGTTCTGGAGCACTGGGTTTACCCCTACGGGATACCATTGTACCTCCTCATGGAAAATGGACCCCAGCTCGCGGCGAAGCTCTTTAGTGCCCTCTCCAGAGTGCTGGGTATGAAACAGTTGTTCATAACTGCCTATCACCTCCAGAATAACGGGCAAGCGCAGAGGTTCAACAAGACTATCGCCTCGAGGCTGAAGCACTACGTCGCGGAACACCAGAAGGATTGGGACCCACGTGTGGGTCCCCTCACGCATGCATACAACCTGCAGGTGCACCGCTCCACGGGGACCGCTCCTTTCAATCTGGTGCTCTCGCGCATCCCGCCAAGTGCCGTCATTGCGGCAGGCTCCATGGCGCACCCGGCGGATGGGCCCCAGTCACCAACAGCGGCGCAAGCCAGACGCTCCATTCTAAGGCGATATGAGAACGCACTCTCTCTAGCAAAGGAGAGACTCAACGCCTGGCTGAGGAGATATAAACAGGACTTCGACCAAAAGGTGAATGCAGGCCCTCACCTGAAGGACAACGACGAGTGTTTCCTCGACAAATCTAGAGAATCATCCAACGAACCACCGGACATCATGCGCAAGTTAGCGCCGACCACCTCCGGGCCTTACATAATCCTGGCCACCTAAAGGAACAACGCTTTCGCTATTGAAGTAAACGGGTTCAGAGACGTCGTATCCCGTGATAGGGTGACGAAATTTCCAACGCCCAGCCTCTCAGGAATGCCCGCTACCCGACCTCAGGGGCCACGCGCGGAACTTCCTCATCCGATCCCCTCAGGAGCGACGACAACGCTTGATACTCGGAACCACATCACCGCTCTCGGTGAAGCATTGATGAAGGCCCCCGACGCCATCGTGACCCCTGAAGGTGACATCCTCTACGCAGTGGACCATATCGTCTCCCACCGACAAACCCCAGCCAGAATACTGTACTGTGTCCGCTGGTATGGGTACACCTCGAAGGACGACACGGAAGAGCCTCTGGAACATATCCCGGAGATCTTCCTTAGGCGATAACACGCCAATCTGGTGCGGAATCACCTCTCCACATAGGCGCTTCCGTTTACGAAAGGAGGAGAGGGCCCCTAATCGGAGTTTTTTTTCGTCTACGCAGTCTACCTTCCACCTGGAGTTCATTTTTTCGCCTCCAAGATGCTATCGCTCGCTTTTTGCACGCTTCCGCGGAGGCACTTCGTGTCGCTGAGCGCGAGGGCATGGCCTATTCGTATGGCAACTACCGTTCGTGGAGCTTCTGCTCCAACTTAAGGATCTTTCATTCCGTCGCTACCGGTAGCGAACTCCCATTTCCAGGGTTCTATCACCTACAGGTCACTGAATTGCATCGTATACTCCGCTTTGGGGCGCGCTTTTGCCGTGAGCGCTTGGTTATCGAAGAACTCCGACAGGCGTTCCTTGATGGCGGCCACCGAGGCTCGGTCCGCCTGGGCCATGTGGAGTTCTAAGACCCAGTTACGTGACTCGCGCAGAGCCTCTGTACGAGAAGCCGGAGCAGGACGGCCCGTCAACAGGCACGCCTGCCTCAACTCCAGGAAGGCGGCAACCATAGCCCCATAGGATAGTCCGCCGACGGTGCACCAGACGCGGCCACCTCCTTTGACGGCGCAACAACCGCGACGTAAGGAGCTGTGGACGGCAAGCCAGGTGGAACAAGGCCTTCCCGACGGGACTCCGCAGCTTCTGCCGTGGGGATCGGAAGAACCAAGGACGGGGTCGGTGACACCGAAGGTGATGGTGGTGCGGGAACTGGGACGCTCCGCAGGCGAAGCTGAAGAACAGGCACAGGGAAGCTTCGGATTCGGGGTTGCACCACATGGGCCGAAGGTACCGGGACGGGATGAATCTCGTCCTCTTACATAGAAGACACGGCAGCTACCACTGCAGGAGCACTCGGCCTTGTGGCGGGCCGCGGCGTTATCACCTCAGGTGGGGCACCCATTTTTTTGGACGGAGCCGGTAACCGACGGTGCGTGTCATGTGCCAGACTCCCCATCAAGGGGTTATAGTCGGATATTCGGAGCCGTGGCACCTGAGGAACCCGAGAACGGGCCAGACGGAGAAAGGCCGGGTAGGCTCGCCCGTCATCATCTCCATTAGGAATCCTCACGATGCGGTGGAACTTATCTTCGCCGTAGTCGCGCCAAAAGAAGCCCGGCATGTCATTCCACGCTACCTGCAAGTTGTAATCCAGAAGGTTCTTCGCCTCGGACTCACTCCATGCGGTGCCCGTAAAAAGTTTCTGGATGCCAAAGGAGCGCAGGAACCGGATAATGGACGCTGACAAGGGGGGCAAACGTCCGCCGGTCGGCTGATACGACGAGTTCCAGTAGAGGCGATCGTCACGGCACCGATTATAGGAGTTTATGCCCTCGTCGGCTTCTTGGAGATACGCCATCAGGGTGCCGAGCGCGAGTACCCCCGAGGCGATCAACATGACGAAACGCCCTATGGGGTCATGGGGATCTAGAACCTCGGAGGTGTGGGATGCGAAGGTCATGGGTGTCGCTACGCAAAGGTGCGGGGATACCCAGTGGTCCTTTGAGGAGTTGTTGACCTTGGGTTAGTACTTAGGACGTTTTCCGGAAGGCATGTCACGAAATTCCTTGTTATGCCAACCATAAAAGTATCCGAAGGCGGTGCGTACTCGAGTTTCATCCGCAAGGTGCGTCTTCCATCGATTTCGGTTGAGCCAGTAAAGGCGATCGTATGGGGGATCGAAGGGCAACACAACGAGGGCAGAGAGTCAATCGGCAATGCTTTCGGGTCGCCTAGCGCGTTGGTGGGAGTTCTTCAAGTGAAGGAGTACTTGGAGTCGCGCCTGAACCTCGCGTTCCTCTGCGCACCTCATATATGGAGTATCGCAGTGTCCCACCGTGGTTGGAGCGTTGTCGCCATGCACCGGAGTGTGGAACCATTGAGCGCGATAGGCGTCTACCCGGTTCAGATTCTGGTCATTCCACGCAACCTCCGGTACGGGGCGAAATCGCATTGCCTGGAGGTATGGGCCGAAGTGGTGAATGTAATCCTCCACGGGGCACGGGAGACTTGCGCGCCTGTCGTGGAACGGGACGAAGACCCGCGTGGCATGGTGATCAAACTGCTCCCCTGGGCGGAATGAGGTACCGGTCGAGGTGTGGTACACCTCAGGATTTGATGGAGACTTAGGCGCCGGAGTTGGAGAAGACATGCCTAAAGTGTGGAAATCGGGGTGGATGGCGACCAAACGCGTGGCACCCGCTGAGGAGAGTGACCTGACGCCACTTTAGGAGAGGACCGCGGTTGTACGTCCGCCCGGAGAAGAACCTGCGTCGAGCCGCCATCGGGTAATTCGCGGAGAGGCCGGGCGACCGAAAGCAGGCGAGGTATGGAGCACCATAGAGGGGCGTACGTTCATATCCAGTGGAGGCTGACGGGGGTGCAAACGAGAGGATTATGAGACTTGCACCTTCACGGAGATGGAACGAACGGACGCGATGAAGTGGTTTTTTCCCAGAGAAGGACCCGCGAAGGAACCGAAGCGTCACGCGCCTTGAGAGAGTCGGTGTCCAGTCCGGGCTGAGTCACGCTCCGGCCACGAAGGTTTCCCGCCTGCAACGCGCACGACAAGCTCGAGTGCGTGGGAGCTCACGCCGCCAAATATCGCCGTTGCTCCGACGAAATACGCCAAGAAGGAGGAGTCGCAGCCGAGGCAAGGAGGAGTATGGCCTGCAAACACCGCAATGAATAAAACGGGAGCCCGTGGCGGTACGCCGTGCAAGAGTATGGAAATATGAAGAAACGCCTGAGGGAAAGAATGTGTCACACCGCCGGGGCCCACGTTTCCATCAATACCGATAGGAGCCACCCCGGAGATCGAGGAATTTGAAGATACACCTCGAGAACGTGGTGCAATTTAGGAAAGAGGTATGTAGGACAGTGGCTCCTAAGGGAAAAATGGTGGTGTGGCCTTATGGCATAATATTCCTAAGGAGGGCTCGTATTTTATTAACCGAGACACTAGGTGCATAATTCTGCCCGCGTGCGCTACAGTATCCTTAAGAGACAGTAGAATTATTATTTGTTTTACTTACTTTATGCAGATAATTACTAAAGTAGTGAGACCTGCCGAGGCGAGCTCCCGGCTTGATACCTAATCTACCTGTTGAGCTCCATCTCTGGGAGAGTAGAGATATTCACCTTTGGGTCTTCATCTACTTTTCCGGTTGGAGACTCTCGTCGATTATTCTCAGGTTTCTAAGCCGCCGATCCCCAGGTCGCCTCATAGCAGCGCCCGTAGGAGCATTGTCCGCCCAGTGAACCCCCCCCTCCGCTTGGTGTGTGTGGATCCTCTTTAAGACTTTCCACGGCTCGCGACAGCGGATACTGAAGACCACCTTTAGGAACACGCACCTTTGGAGCCAACAAAAACTCCTAATGGAAAATGTGCTCTACTGCCTCGAAAAGAGAACTGACAGTGCCACATTGTATTGCAATACCTTTCTCAGACACGTGAAAACCGAAGAAGTTCAGTTCTTTCGCGCCAAATGCGCATTTGCTGTTCTTCGCAAATAAGTGGTTAGCGCGGAGTGCGTCTAATACCGTGCGCAAGTGCGTTTGGTTTTCCTCGGTAGTTTGGCTGTATACCAGTATATCGTCGAGACAGAGCACTAGGAACCATTTATTGAGGCAGCGAAGTTAGGACGTGATGAGTCACAAGAACGCGGTTTGGGCAATGGTGAGCCTGAAGCACAAGACATGCCATTCGAAAGAACCGAAGCGGGTGCGAATAGCAGCTTTTCAACAATCCGTTTCCCGTATTCTCATTTGGTGGTAGGCGCCTACTAGATCAGTCTGGGAAAAGTAGCGCGCGCCTCCCACCTGGTGTAGCGCTTCATCGATGAGCGGCAGGGGTGTGGACTCGGGGATCGTGATTCGATTCAGCTCGTGATAGTCGCACACCATCTGGAGCTCCCCAGACTTCTTTTTGACGAAGAAGACGGGTGCTCCGTAGGGGGAGGTGGAGGGGCGGATGAGACCCTTGCGGTGGAGGTAATCCAGGGTGTTGCGCAGCATTGTGACTTCATTGGCAGAGAGGCGGATGACCGGGCGAAGCGGTAGAGGTTCGTCTTGTTTAAGGTTGATCTCGAAACGAAGTTCCCTTTCTGGCAGGCGTTTTTCCAGGAGGTCTTCACGGAAGATGCCGTGATGTTCCTTGACGGTTTCTGAGAGCTTCGAGTGCCAGAGCATAGAAGAGTTTGGTTGGCGGCCAATGGCGAATAGCTTGCACTCCTTTTCTCGTGTAAGTGGGCGGAGGCGTGTAAACGAGATCGTCGGAATGATCTCGGATTTGGGGGGCGGGGCGGAGAATGAATGTCTGCGGGGGAAGAAGCGGAACTGGGAGCCTTCAACACGCTTAATGGTCAGGATAAACGAGTCCCAATCGACAGTAGGGAGTGTGTTGCGAAGCCACTGACATAAGACCGTGATTAGAGGTAGGTCATCGATGGTTTCCCGCATCTGTATCACATATACTGTGATTTCAGCCCGCAACTCGCCCAGTGGAATGACAGTCCTCGTCACATACTTAATCGGCAGGGTAGAGCTGTCGTCAAGTTCAGTTTGGGGGAACGCCGTGGGGTGCAGGTGAAGTTGGCAGAGCAGGTCGGTGGCAGGAGAGAGGAAGGCGTGGGATGCTCCGGGGTAGAGATGGGAGACGACTCCGTGGTCATTCAGGGTGCCGTTGTACAGTATCTCACCAAAACGTCACACGTCTACTGCCGACAGGGTAGGTGGAAGAGGATTAGATGTGGCGGCAGCAGGTGTGGGCGCCGCACCAACGTGCGGCGCCCCTAGTTTTTTGACGGCTGCGTTCTTGGGCGGTTCGAGGAGGTGATCCGCCGACAAGGGCGGTTCGGGTCGCTCCAAGGATGCTGTGTACAACGCATGTATCGATCTTGGGCGCCGTATATGCGGACTTGGATCTCGTTCTTTGTGTCCGCGGATCCTAATGTGTACGCGTCTGGTTCGATGTTGACCATCATCGGATCGGAGAGGGTGGGTTGACCTGGGCCGCTGCTACTTGTCTTAGTAGTACGGCGGGAGTGTCGATTATTCCGGAGTGCCTCTGTGGGTTCCGGAAATGGTAGTTAAGGTCCGTATGGCGCCATGTTTCTGCGGTGTGAACTGTCCGGACGAAGCTGAGGGCTTTTTAGAGATCTGGCAAGCAACCAGTGGGGTATTTTTCCGAGAGGTTGGACTTGTAGCGTGTAGGGAGTGACAGCTGGAAGCAGCTGTAGGTCTCTGAGAGTGGTGTTTCGCATGTCTCGACGAGGTTGTTGAAGCGGAGGATATGCTCCTCCATTGTCCCTCGGAGTCGGAACTGCATGAGTTTTAGTCTGGCCTCGGCTAGTTCATTGGCCAGGAAAATGCCTTTTCTAGGGCCCTTTTCCAGCTCTTGTAAGGTTTCTTATGACTTGTCTTGAGACACCACTCGGTTGTACCAACGATAAGCCGCCTGACGTAGTTTGCAGACGGCGATATAAACTTCTTAAGCGGGTGTTCTTGCTGGGAAGAGGGGGGTGACCTTGCGCACGCCAGACGAAAAGTCCGTGATGACAATAGACGAGCGTTCTTCCGGTCCTGCGACAAAGGTAAGGTTACACACGGATTTGACCACGTGTGCGAGATCGGAGCGGCCGGCCCGACCCCCCTCGGCTGAGGTGGTGTCGGCTTTCATGGTGTTCGTACGCGCAACAGGCGGTGAGTAATCCGCGTTTTTACTTCATTCGTCTGCTTTTGTTCCGTTTTCCGGTGGGAGGCCCTAGTCCTCTACATGAGACTTCTCCTGCTGTGTTTGAGGTTTATCGGGGGCCAAGTGGTCCGGCGTCGGAGGGCTGGCATACACGCGGTTGTGCGGGAGCGCGTAGCTTCCAAACATTTGGAGACGAGGCTCTACAGTCCCCAGACGGTCCGTGAGGCGCGTACCTACCTCGTTCATCTGCGTTGCCAGCGTGTCCATTGAGCGCTGGTGGTTGAGCATCGCAGAGAGGATAGCGTCGAGCGAGGCCTGTCGAGTGGTGTTTGTGCTTGTGGCGACCGCTTCTCGGGTCTGATGTGGTGACGTGCGGAGGACGTGCGCAATTGCTGGTGAGGCGGCAGGTGACATATCTTGCTGATTGGTGGAACGGGGAGTTACCGAAGGAGATCCGGTGGCGGCGCTCTGCTTGGTAGGAGGAGCGGCTTCGGTGGCGGAGGCGGCTTGTGTGCGGGGTCCTGAGCGGACAGGCCCAGTCGGAAAGGGCGAGCGAGGAGGAGAGCGGTGTGTGCTCGCAGCAGCATAGACGCTGTAGAGGCGGGCGTCTTGGGAGCTCATTTCACAAAACATGGCGTCTCGGTGGAATGGTGTATGTAAGGGGAAGGATGGGGACATGAGGCGCACTGGGAGGTGGTGCAGGGGGGAGGGAAAGATTGAGCGATGCGATCAAATGTAACACAGAAGGATTGATAGGAGTCTGTCCTGTCCTATCCCTGGAAAGAATTTGGGCCGGGTCTCTTTTAACTGGCAGAATGACTAGCGTTTTCTACATATAAGAGCTGTTTCTAAGAATATACTAGCTGTTCCTAAATATATACTAGCTGTTCCTAAATATATACTAGCTGTTTCTAAGTATATACTAACTGTTTCTAAATATACTAGATGTTTCTATGTATATACAAGCTGTTTCTAATTCACGGCCTTCTTGATTACACGCCGCATTTGCGCCGTGCCCGACCGCTTTCCTCTGTAAGACAGCGGTCGGTGTTTATGTTGTTCAGTTGTGAATGAACCGCTTTCCACCGTGCCTTCTGGCTACATATAAAATCATAACTAATACATCAAGTCTCAAGTGTCAATCAGTTGAGTGCGTGAGTGTCGAGCGTTAGAATGTTGAAACAGGGCGATTAAACGCGGCGGAGAGTCTGATAGTCTTGGATGAAGAGCACAGCCCCCGATGGCAATTGGAATCAAAGCTTAGGCTTATGTATGCCTCCCAACGAAATAACTCAAGCAACCATATTCGGAAGATTACCAAGAGCAATCACGAACGCATTATTGGTGTGGGCCTGATTTGAATTGCCCATACAGGTTTCCGTGTCGCTGAAAGTGCGAATGGATGTGTTCCTTTGCAGTAGTCGGATTTCTGGATCTCTATTTTCAGGGACATATTCGAGAAGCCAGGCGTTTATCGATGCTAACTGCCTGAAAGCGATCTCAGTCTCTCAAATTGATGATGTAGAGCGGTACGGAAAATTTAGAGATAAAACGTCTCTCAATTTCTCCCAGACGTTGCTCCCGTGAGGAGGAAGTGTGAGGGGATGAGCTCTTCAAGCCCTGACAGGACATGCGTATCTCTACGGAGTGAGACTTGATATACTTAAGACGTATCGCGTTAATCGAGATGAAAGGGATGAATCCAAGTAGAGAAGATCCCAAAACAGAGAAAAATAAAAATAAGATATAGAAAGAAGTAAAGAGATCGCTACGCGATAAACATGAAGAAAAAGATGAAACAGCGAGATAGACACCAAAGACCGGACGGAGTAAAACGATCAGAATTGAAACAAGTACTGTATACCATCAGGTCCCACCTATTCGACGGATGATTCTTCTCGATGACACGAAGCGAGTGAGTGTTCCGTGCCATTCGCCGTACCTCCGCCAGGATGATGGCTCTCAACATGACGAATAAGACTCAGATCCGAACTCGATTGAATCTAATTGAAAAGGCGTATCGACAGCGAGATGTTGCCTGCTCTCGAAATTGAGACTGCGTTGCAGTGCGGTATGGCTATGCTCAGCAGCACAATTACTACAGTATGTTCCGTGGTCGACCCGTTTTGGGGAAGGGTCACCACGGCGTTTGGCACGCGCTTGGCGTGCCTCTTACGCCAAAGTGTAGCCTAAAATCTGTAGACTATATTCCTGGTCCGACCTCGGGAGCCTCATCATATTATTTATAAGCAGGACGCTTTTGGGCTATTTCCTCTTTGAAAATGTCCGGTAAATATTCCACTGCGGGCGCCTTTCATTGCATGAAGCGACACTGGAACGGGATGAAACAAACTTTACAAAATGAAATTTGCAACTGAAAATTGAGATCAAGCGAATGCGATCGCTGCCATGGGTGATAGCATTTGTAAATTCTTTGCCCAGCTCGAGATGATGTGCCTGTAAACAGGCAATAAGAACGGGCTCAGGGAAGTTTTCAACAAGATGGGGGATAAGAATTACAGTTAGTATGCGGCCATCGAAACCATGGGATGCAGTATATATACTCAGTGCAAACACGCACAGTCGTTGAAATTCGGAAAACTGGACATATTTCTCTGGTAATTCGAAACTCAAGTTCAAAAAGAGAGAGAATTCCGAAGCGTTGATTATGTGCTAGATGCAAAACGTGCTCTCCACGACGACAGTGTAGTTTCGCAAGAACGAAGGAGAGGCTGGGCTACCCTCAACACGGTGCACACGGCCGAAACCATGGATCGCGGAGTCATTGGCAGCAAAGATCCTGCTGTTTAAGTAGTTCTTCTACGAATCTGTAGCCAGCTAGCACGTAATAAACGACGCAAGGATGGGAATTGTGGTAAGTCATAAGGTATTGACTACACGGCGAACTAGAAATTTTGCGATAACTTGAAAATCATTGCTGGCCTGAGACATTGGATGTAGGTAGTGGAAACAAGCTGCAGCGCAATAGCCGGAAAATGAGAAAACACCAAAAAGATGTTTCGGAACTTCCTTTTCTAAATATGGCCCTAGTAAAGCTCTCTTGAGGGATCGGCACTACTAAGGGGGATGGTCAGTGCCATGGCCGTCCCTTCTGCCCTTAGCTATAAATGCTGCAGAAGCATATGGCGCACTTTTTAGAATTCATACCATAGGACTTTGAAACGCACTGTATCTTGTCAATTTCACTCCGTTCTTCACATCCGTTTTGCTCTGTAACTTAAAAATATTGGAGCCTTTCCACTTTTCTTTCTAATTTGCCTTATTGGATCTTTATATCGCCTTTCAACTAATTCATCATCCTAAAAATTGCTCATTCTGTGATTTAAAGAAATCTCGAGATATACGGTTGCTACACCTGGATGAAAATCCGTCATTTCTTTTTCTCACGATGCAACTTGTAGTTAATGACTCATTTGGGCTCTATCTTCACTCTACAGAATCGCATGGATACTCAGGATGAACTCTAATGATTAGGAATCTCATGTAAAGTTCGCAACACATTTATATCTCGGGTTTTTACGATAATGCTTTCACATGGGATTAAGCTCCGCCTTTCTAGTGTCTCGGAAGATAAAGAAATGAAATAGAAGGAGGCCATTAGGCTGGCCGATATCATTACCGTCGAAGATGAATTCGATATGTTGGTGACGGGGATGGAGAAGACCAAAAATTCAATTACAGACTGTTTCAAAAACATACGACATGCTGTGAAGTCTGAAAAAACCTACCAAATGTATACTGTACGCCTAGAAAAATAGGTTTCAGAAAAAATCGAAGTCAAAAAACCGTTTCAAAAACATATGATCATCAATAACAAATCTTTATTGCACGACGGGCAATAGTTTATTTTGCATTCTTTTTGCTGTATAACGCTATTGCAGCGTTTCGGCATCGAATTGATGTAATTTTACACCCTTAAAACTGTTATAGATTTCTGGCAATTATTAGTGCAGTTTTAGAGTTTAAAAATTGTCTGAAATTGCCTTTTATGCGCACTACAGTGCGTTTCAAAAGTATAGGACAGTGCAAAAGCGCATCAAAATATATATTTCTGCCTCTTGTAGCCACCCTTCTTCGTTAAAACCCTCAAAAACACGTTTCGAAAGTATAGGACACTTCCAACTCGCGCGTGATTATTACCTCATCATGTTGCTTTCTTTCCTCAAATAGGCACAAAGTATTATGAAGTAAAAGCTTACAACACAGTAATTCAAATAGGACCTTAGATATAGGCCATCGTTTTCATTTTTGTACCGGTTTATTCAATATTTACTGTAATATAAACATAAAGGTTTATTGATAGCTTAATTATGCTCATCTAAAACAATGAGTGTAATGTTTTGTAAGATTATTGTCTTGACAATGTGTGTTGCACTCAAAAACCCATGAAAAGAACGAATCTTTTACAAAATATGAATAAAATGGTAGTGAAAAACGCTTCAAAGTTCTTTCGGTTTATAAAACTGAACAACGTTTCCTTTTGAAACCTGCAAATGAACAAATATTGGTGCCACAGTATGCAATGAGCACTGAAAATAAAGTCAGCTGCAAAAAGAATGCATTTGAAAATGAGTAAAACTTTGATTAGGATGAACAACAGTGTTTTACATATTGTTATCATGAGCAACAAACATCAAATAAAATTTGAACACAGATAAGTTTTATTAAAGCTCATATTATGCTATGTACTTGATTCTAGATGAAAACAACTACATATAAAGGCTTCTCAGTAAGAATTACAGACTTAAGAAGGCTTTCAAATGATTTATCACAACGTTTTACAAAAGTTTACGTGTCTTATCAGAAATGTAAACTGGTTTTTCACCAAGATACCGCCGCCGTTTGATAGTCTATGGCAATGAAAAACGTTCTTGGCTTGCTATAGACTAATGCCACGCAGATACTCACGCGTTAGATTTACTTCAACCGTCTTGAAACCGAATAATCTGTACTCGTTAGAATGATTTATGGCCATTACAGGCCATTCTGGACAGGTTTTGATTAAAAAAAAGTATTGGAAATAGCGCGAAAACTATGAATATTTTAATTATGAGACGTTAGAAAAACGCGATTCAAAAGCGTTGAATTAGTATTGTTTGGTACACAAAAGCGAAAACCATCTACTGAAGAAGGCAAAATGAAGGTTGAAAGGAATATGTCCTATGATTTTGAAACGGTTTTTTAACTTGAAGTTTTTTAACAACTAATTTTGGTAGCACTACAGTACTAAAAACGATGATTTGCATCAAAATGCCCGGTGTCCTATAATTTTGAAACAAACTTTACCCATCCTCGCAGGCAATCCTCAAACATTTTCCATTGGGTTGAAATCTGGTCAGCGCGCCGGCCACTCTAAAACAGATACCTCAGACTCCTGTAGCCAATTTTCGATTAAACATGAAGTGTGCACAGGCGCATTATCTTCTTGAAAACTTAAATTTTCTTCATGGAAACATAAACCAAATGGTAGCAAATAATTGTATAGAACTTCTTTATATTTTTCCGCACTCATGTTTGTTTCAATAAATTCAATTTCCGTGAATATGTTTTCAGAAAGGCCGGCCCAGACTATTACAGAGCGTTCACCTGAATGTCCGGTATAAGACCCATGACGTTCCTTACCAAGATCTTGCCATGAAAATTTGTAGCAATCTGGTCCGTCCAAAATTGAACTTTTTTTCAACTGTAAAAATAACATTTTCCCTTTTTTTTCCAGTGGGCTATTCCAGCACATTAAGCAATTCTTTTTTGCTTTTGATGGTTTTGGAGAAAGGAACTACTTTTCAATTTTTTGTATTTAAATAAATTTTTGCTGTTTACCTGCCTCTCTATAGTACTTTTAGAAACAATGTGATTGATATTTATTCCAATTTTTTTGCCCGATACTTTTCCTTTGCACAAAGCCCTTCAACTTCTCTTTTATTTGCTGGACGAAGCTTTTTAGGGCGTTCCGGAGATCTTTTAATCCATAGAGAGTCAGAGTTTCGAGAAAAGTAGCAATTTTACCCCTAGAACGCTTCAATGTTTAAGCGATAGCACTATTCGAATGTTTCTCGGCTATCTTTACGATTTAAAGCGGTTCTTGCTTGGAAAGTGGCGGAACTCGAGCCATTTTCACTAAAAAGAAGACGGTGTACATATCTTTTGGTAACGATTCTACATAGACTATGTGCGAAATCTGGCCTACAGTACAGTTTTGGCTCTCGTTTGAGTGGTAATATGTTTTTGAAACGCACTGTATGTTAGTATGTTCCATGCCATCAATTTGGAATACAAATCAAACTGTTGCAATATGTCGGTCGCGAATGTTGCGGAATGTGCCAGAAATTGCTGATACACACGTGTAGAATGTTCCAGTATTGTCCAGCAAATTGCACGCTTTGTTGGCCCAGCAAAGACTACAGTATTTTAGTGGTGCTGGCGCAAATTGTCGCTTTATTATTGGTTAGTGTGCAGCTCCGGAGGTCTCTAGAAGCCAATGGAGTAACCTAGACGCACACATGAGTTACTAGCAAGTAGAAATGCGTATTTGGCTCGCTTATAGTGCCTCTAAACACTATAAAAAGAAGGTCTGAGCTTCAGACTTCGGCCTGGATTCACCTCAACAATCGACCAACATCTAAGCCCCACCCCCTAACAACCTTCAGCCACTTCAACTATCATCAACAACCAGTGAGGCGTTCGCCGCTGGATAAAGGGCTTCTAGTGAGGCGTTTGCCGCTAGTTGTCTAATAGGGTGGGGAAATACCGTCGCCAAGACCGGTTAAAGCGCCTCAAGCGTGGACGGGAGACGGGTAGTTTGTACCAAAGGTGTTTCTGTCGTCTGTGAGCCCCACCGGAGCTTAGCTCGGATAACGGTGTCGGTCGAAAGACCTGGTGATTTCCAGATGGAAGTGCTTGACGGGAAGCTATCCGCAGGCGACGGGCCGTGCAAACTTTCCTGCAAAGGACCAGCTTTGGTATAGAGTGGAAGCATATCTCGCTGTTAGTAGCTCTCCTCGGGAAGCCCTGTAAAGATTGTATTCGCCTGCTTCTGGTTTGTGCAGAGGTAGGTAGGCTGCAGAATCCACTCTACATCCGGAGTGTCTGACCGGAAGCTGAGGGTGTGACTCTTGTCAATCCTTGACATAATTCTTGGGTTGCTCGCCGTTTCAACAAGAAGTTAAGAAGTTGTTTACGGGGATTGAGCCTCTTGCTCTCCCTAGTGATATTTTCTTTCATCGAGTGGGTTTAGTTCTTTTGATCCCACTGTTTTCCACTTGTTCTGGGGCTTTTAGCTACGAAGAGCACCCTTTTGGCTTTCATTATTACACGTGTTTAGCCCCCTGCGTCAACTTCTCGTGATGGCGCCAACACAATACAAATCAAACTCGTGGAATTCAAATCAAACTGTACTGTACAGCGCACAAGCATGAACTTGGAAAGTTCAATCTCTGCGGGAAAGTACCATGCAATGAGTCGTCCCATTCATGCGTTGCGTTCCCTGAGCCACAGAGGCATCTCGGAAGCGTTGGACGTGCTGGTAGAGGAAAATTATATGTACTTAATAATACAACGCCTGCAGAGCCAAAGACTGGACGCTCACATCTCTGACAGAGGCGGTATCCTCTCGAAGGCTGACGCGCGGAAAATTGCTAGAGACCTGGTTTCCAGTACCCACTATCTTCGTTCCAAAGAATACGTGCACCGCAACAGAACGGTTGGCAATATCTAGATGTAGTGCTCCCACGCTTTAAAGCCTGAGGCCATTCAATCCAGTCTTGAGCACGTTTCTTTTGTTGATGAAGAAGAAGATCGGCGAATAAGTGGATCAGTCGGAAACACGCTATATCAGGCTTCGAAAATGATGCGCGGAAATAACTATAGCGCATCGGCTGATATGTTTTCTCGCGGTGTGTGTCATTATCTAATGCTAAGCGGCTCTTTTCTATTCCAGTCAAACAGCATTCGAGAGTTTGAGATTACTAGGGAAAGAAATGCGGGTCCAAAATTCGCCGAACATGCATGGCAAGATGTGTCTGCGAATGACAACGATTTTATTGTGTCTCACTTGGAACCATTGTGGACAAATCGGTCATATGCTTGCGCCGCATCTGATCATTCATGTTTGGCTGAAAAAATACGCGCAACGGATGACAAAAGCAATGGATAAGTGGCCCAGACAATAGAAAACGAAAGCACTGCAGCCAAGAACCCATCGATGGCTAGAGCGCACGAAAGCTCAACTGAGCATGTCGATATTGAAACTGTATTGACAGTTCGCGACACCATCGAGGGTGTTTTGGGTTTTTTGAAACTGTTGTTGATTTGCTGAAACTCTGTTATTTGGACCAGTAATAGAACTCGTCAATCCGGTTTCAAAGGTGTTTTTCTTTTTTTGGTCCGTCAAATGGTTGACGAGATACAACCTCTAACGTCTCCAGTTCTTCGAAGAAGTAGCCGAAGAAAAGGCCGTAATGACTCCAATATGAATCCAAATGCTGCGGAAAGTACCATACAGACCCCGAAAAAGAAAATGAAGATTGTGGATGAGGTAGAAATGGCTCGAGTGAAGGAATATGTGAAGAAAAAGCGTCCTTCGACTGTTTCGGTAGAAGAAAAACTGGATATCCTAATGCTACAAGCGAAAATCCGCCATGAACATCATCAACGTCAAAAGCTACTTTCTCCTGGAAGAAAAATGAAGAATGCAAAAGCTACGGAAAGAGTTGCTGACCTTCTGGGGCGGAAAAAGGACCTGGTGGCTGATGTTTGGAGCTCTTACGTCAATGATATACCGCTCTCGGTTGCAAAACCTTCTGGAAATTATCGAATCAAGAGTAATAGAGAGTTCCTAGAGCACGTGGGGTTGGTATTATGGTGCAATCGTTCGTGAGAGGTCGAAGAGAGATACGACAAAGAACAGTAGCCAAGGACGTCATGGACTTTCTCGATGGATGCGGCTTCATTACAGTCGATCGAAATTATAAAAAGGACTTGAACGCCGCGTTGCGTTCCGTCCAGCGATTTCTTACTCTACTCGGGTATCAGCGGGGGAAGAAAACGGGCATGAAGAACTATAAGTTGAGGGCGGAAAACATCGAGAAGCGCGATCAATATGTGCAGTTCATGACCAACGTGAACCAGGATAATGCGAGACGTGTAGTTTATATGGACGAGAGCTACATCCATAAGAACTATCAACGCCACGATGATTCCCTTTTCGACCCCAACGACGAGCAGGATTTGGAAGTGAAGGCAATGCATAAGGGTCGACGATATTGTTTCGTAGCCGCTATTATTGACGAAGACAAATCCATGCAGAACGTCCCGGATGAGGAACGTCCTTTCATTTCCAAAGCGCATTTGATGCTCGACACGTACGATGTTTTCGAAGGTGGAAAAAAACAAACCGTTGATTA